>CM038214.1:369518196-369779579 GCA_021442155.1 Cymbidium sinense | reverse complement strand
ATGATAATATGTTTAATACTTTCCATTTTAATGGATCATTTTCTATTATGCAACTTCTTGAAACTTTTTTCTCTTATACTTCTAAAGGCCATGTGAAAATTGTTTTAGCCACTACTATTTTGTGGTATATTTGGATGGAGAGAAATGATGCTAAGCATCATAATATTCTTATGAACTATCATCATATTATTGCTAGAGCCAAATGTAAAATTATGTCTCTTTTTAAAGCTAACCTTCTTACTTCCTTTAGTTTTAAAGTGTACAAGTCTATGACCTTCAACTTTGGGATTAATCTTCCCTCTTGTAAGACTTCTCCTAACTAGAAAATCATATATTGGATTAAACCTAATTATCATGTCATTAAGGTTAACACTGATGGCTCAGTTTCTAATGGCTATTATGGTTGTGGTGGGATTTTAAGAGATTATAGTGGCAAGGTTATCAATGCATTTTGCTTCCCCTTTAGAACCTATTCTGTGTTATTTGCTAGGCTCAAAGGTCTTCACTATAGGATCTCTATCGGTTTACATAAAGGATTTTAGAATATTTTCTTTGTAGTTGATGCTCTCCTTCTTCTTGAATTAAGTAAGGTTGAAGTGTATTATCTACTTAACCATACCAGGAGGCTTCTTGCTAACCTAGATTATCAAATCTCTCATATTTCGAGAAGGTGATTCTGTCGACTTTCTTGCTAATTGGGGAACCAAGTCCTCCTCTATGAATCTATTTTCTAATGATGATATCCATTTTGTTCTAAGGAGTTTTATGAATCCTAATAAAACTGGATTGCCTTATGTTAGAAATTTTTAAGCCTTTCCTTCCTGTGGAACTTTTCCACTTCCATAATTTTTTGGATCTGATTATGTCTGTTCTTCTCTTCTAGTGGTTTGGGCTTTATTTTTTTCTTCTCATGAACTATAGTTTATCTTCTTGTCTGGTTTTTTCCCATTTTGTGGATGGGATGAGGTTGTTCTTCCCTTCATTGGTTTTTTGCTATTTTGTCTTTTTTACTTTCTATTTTGCACTCTCTCCTATTCTAGTAGAGGTGTTTGCTACAGATGGAGGATGTTGGGTCCTACTTGTCCAATATTTGGTGTGGTTTTCTTTTTTGGCTGGATCTTTCTACAATCTTTTTTTGATGCTCTGCATTTTCAGGTTGGTTGTTGGATGTTGCTTACTAGCTATGGGTTTTCTTCTCTTACTGGGTGATTCTGTTAGATTTTTGAACTTCCTATTATGGTTGGATACTCTATCCCCTTACTTATTGCTAACTAGATTGGTTCTTAATGTTGTTCATGTTTTCAAGAATTATTTGATCTTGAGGGGATTTTCTTTTTTGTTTATTGCTTGGATTGTTGTTGTAGTATGGTTATCCTTCATGTCTTTAAGGCTGCTCTGGATGACTTTTAGACTGGCTACTTCGATTTTGTTATATCTTTGGACCCTTGGGTGTGCCCCTTATAATAATGGGGTTTTGGTTTTACATGGTATTCTGTGCTGGGAGGTGCATACCTACTGGTTGGATGTTTGTATGACATGGCTGCTATTAGCCCTATTGGTCTTCTTATTTCCGAATGGCTCTGGCTATTATAACAATTTTGACCATACATAAATTTTACCTCTTTTGTTTTTGGTTGAGTTTTTTAGCAGCTCTAACAAGATCCTCATGTCTTTGGATTGGGATTGGTGGTTGTTGGCTATGGATTTCTCATGGATCCTTTTCAATAATTGATATGTGTGATTGGAGGAATCTCTCTTCCTTTCATCTTGGTGGCTCTAAATATCATGATTAGAATCCTTGGCTGCTTTGGTTGCTTGCAAGGTGGACTGTCTTGTTGGCTACTTGGATTGGGTTATATAACTAGCTGGTTAGGTTTAAAGAGTATTTTATTTATTATAATCTTTTTGTTCATCTTCAACCTAAGTATGGTTCGATTATTTTAGTTTCTTTTCTTCTCTTTTGGTGTTTACATGCTTTGGATGTTCATTGTGTGTTGTGCCTCCACACTTTCATGGTTTGTTGCTTGCTTTGATCCCTATCATTTTGAGGTTATTTCTTCTGTTATTTTGGATAACACTATCATTTATGTTCTATTGATGAATGACCTGACCTTCCATGGTTTTCATTTTGCATTTGATGGGTCTCTGCTTAATCCTACTTCCTTTAGTCAGAAGTTGGCTCTTAGCATCTATGTTAGTAAGCCTTGGTCGTGGCTTTGGTGGTGCACACTATATTCTAAAGCTTTCTTAATAGGTCTTCTTATCTACTTTATTCAGTTTGATCTACATTGGTTTCTATTGGTTACATTTGTTGCAAGTTTTTTGCGTTCATCATCATCAATTGACATGGTGTTACAAGAGGTTTTGGCAATGATGGCCATGATGCTTCCCTTTCCCTCTTTTAGCTTGTAGTGCTATATGCTATTGTAACCCTTCATTTGAAGTTTGGATGCTTACATATACTACTACTCCTTAAGACAATTATAACTGAGCCTGAGCCTTTCTTTCATCTTCCAACTTCTTCTTGCTTTTATACCTTATGCTTAAATACCTACTACATAATCTACTAATCCCTTTCCATGCTTGTTGCAGATCCCCGATATGATACAGGTTGGGAGACTTTGGCTGTTGGATTGTGTTGGCTTCTTAAGGAACATAAGATGATCTCTAGTGCAGGTTGGGAGACCTTTTATGGATTGTGCTGCTTTTATAAGGAGAGAGGTTGCTGCTAATTTCAAGGATTTTTTTTATGGATCTCTATTTCCTTTTGTTTAGCTTCTTTTCTTTTTCTAATGTATTAGCTAGGGGGTCTATCTCCTTAGGTCTTTTTTGTAGCTCTAGCATTAGCTTAGAGATTTGCCCTCTAAGGACTTTGTATCCTTTTGTGGCAATAAAATTTCCTAATTTCTAAAATCCTAAAACTAAACCCTAAATCCCTAAACTAACACTAAACCTTAAACTCTAAACTAAACTAAAATTTAAACTAAATCTAAATCTATACTCTAAAAATCTAAACTAAATCTAAACTAAACAAAACTAAATCTAAAAATCTAAACTCTAACTAAAAATCAAAACTCTAAACTAAAAATCTAAACTAGAAAACTAAAATCTAAATTAAATAAAAAACTAAACTAAAAAAATCTAAGCTAAATGAAAATCTACTAAATCTAAACTAAACTAAATCTAAACTAAATCTAAAAATCTAAACTCTAAAACTCTCTAAAAACTAAACTAAACTAAACTCTAAATCTAAATCAAAAATCTAAACTAAACTAAAATCTAAACTCAAATTCTAAAATCTAAACTAAATCTAAACTCTAAACTAGATTTAAAATCTAAACAAAATCTAAATTATCTAAACTTTCTCTAAATCTAAATTAAACTAAATCTAAACTCTAAAAATAAATCTAAAATCTAAACTAAATAAACTAAAATAAATAAAAATCTCAAAATTAAATCTAAACTCTAAAATAAGTAAAATCTAAACCTAAAAATCTAAAGCTAATTTAGACTAAACTAAACTAAATAAAATCTAAACTAAATCTACCCTAACATAATCTAAACTATATACTAAATAAACTAAAAAATATAAACTAAATGTAAATCTAAACCAAACTAAATGTAAACCCTAAAACCATAAGCCACAACCCCAAATTCCCTAAACTAACCATCTTTCCCTAAACTCTCCCTAAACTTGTACCCAAACTAAACTAAACTAAACTAAATCCTAAAAAAAATCTATCTAAACCTGCTCTAAACCTTAAACTTCCCTAAACCTAAACCCTAAACCCTAAACCCTCCCAAACTAAATCCCACTCTCTAAACCACCCTAAACCAAACTCCTAAACCCAAAACCCCAAAACTAAATAAACTAAATATAATAAATATAAACCTAAACCTAAAATAAATAATAAAATAAACCCTAAACCAAAAAAACCTAAAAAATAAACCTATTAAATAAAATAAACTTGAACAAAACCCTAAAATAAACCCTAAACCCTAAACTTAAACCCAAACTAACCTAAACCTAAACCTAAACCCTAAACTAACCTAAACCCCTAAAACCAAAGTTAAAATTATAAAAGAAAATAAACCTAAAAATAAAAAATAAATAATAAATAACCTAAACTAAAACATAAACCTAAACTTAAAATAAAATAAAATAAATAAACCTATAACTAAAAAAATAAAACCTAAATCTAAACTAAATGTAAAACAAAATCTAAATAAACTAAATCTATAAAATAAACTAAACTAAATCTAAAATTTAAACTAGTAAATTAATTAAAAAAATATAAACTAAAACTAAAATCTAAACTAAACTAAAATCTAAACTAAATCTAAACTAAAATCTAAACTAAAATCTAAAAATCTAAACTCTAAACTCTTAAACAAAACTAAATCTAAACTTAAATAAATAACTATAAACTAAATTTAAAATCTAAAAAAAATCTAAACTAAATCTAAAATCTATTCTAAAATTTAAAATTTAAACTAAATCTAAACTCTAAACTAAATCTAAAATTTAAATTAAATCTAAAACTAAATTTAAAATCTAAATATAAAATCTAAATTCTAAAACTCAAAATCTAAACTAAGCTAAACTAAACACTAAAACTAAATCTAAAATATAAACTAAACTAAACTAAACTAAATAAAAATAAAATCTAAACTAAATTTAAACTCTAAAATAAATATAAATCTAAAAATAAATCAAAAAAACTAAAATAAAAACTAAATCTATAAATCTAAACTAAATTAAATCTAAATCTAAAAAAAAAAAATCTAAACTAAATCTAAACTAAACTCTAAACTAAATATAAAATTAAACTAAAATTTAAACTAAAAAAAATCTAAATCAACTAAATCTAAAATCTAAACTAAATAAACAAACAAAACTCAAAATCTAAATCTAAACTCTAAATTAAATCTAAACTAAACTAAACTAAACTAAACTAAACTAAAACTAAACTAAACTAAACTAAACTAAATTTGAACTAAACTAAATCAATAAAACTAAATAAAATCTAAACCTAAATCTAAACTAAATCTAAACTAAACTAAATAAACTAAATCTAAAAACTCTAAACTAAAAAATTAAACTAACTAAATTCTAAACTAAATCTAAAATCTAAAATCTAAACTCTAAAAAACTTAAACCTTAATAAACCAAAAAAAATCTAAAAACTAAACTAAGTCCTAAATCCTAAATCCTAAACCACTATAAACCTAAACTAACCTAACTAAAACCAAATCTTAAACCTAATCTAAACCCTAACTAAAAAAAACCCAAATTAAACTAAACCTAAACCTAAATGGATAAAAAATAAAATCAAATAAAAACCTAAACTAAAACCTCAATCTAAACCTAAAAATAAAATAAACTATGAAATAAAAACAAAACTAAAATAAAATAAATAAAAATAAAAATGAAACTAAAAACATAAATTAAACCTAAAAATAAGAAATTTAAATTAAATAAGACTTAAATAAAAAATAAAATAGACTTAAAATAAAATAAAATAAATAAAATAAACCTAAACTAAAAATGTAAAAAATAAAACATAAAATAAATAAAATAAAACATAAACCCTAAACTCTAAACCTTAAACCACTAAAGCTCTAAACCCAAACTAAACTAAACTAGCAAAACCCTAAACCCAAACCTAAACCCAAACTAACCCTAAACCACTAAACCATAAATGCTAAACCTAAACTTAAAATAAAATAAATAAAATAAAATAAATAACAATAAACTAAATAAAATAAAATAAATTAAATTAAATTAAAATGTAAACCTAAACCTAAAATATAAAGAAATAAACTAAACTAAATAAATCAAAACTAAATGAAACTAAAAAAAAAAAAATAAACCTAAAAATAAAACCAAATAAAATAAAAGCTACATCTAAAATAAAATAAAATACTTATAAAATAAAATAAAACTAAATAAAACCTAAAAAACCTAAAAATCAAGCTAAAATAAATAAAAATAAAAAAAACCTAATAAACCATAATAAAATAAACCCTAAATTAAAAAAACTTAAACTTAAACTAAACCATAAACCCTAAACTAAACTAAATCAAAACCTCCTAAACTACCTAAACCTAAACCCTACCTAAATCTCTAAATCTAAATCTAAACTCCCAAAATCAAACAAACTAATCACTAAACTAAATCTAAAACTATATACTATAATCTAAACTAAAAAACTACTAAACTAAATCTAAACTATAATCTAAACTCTAAACTCTAACCTTAAAAATCTAAACTAAAATTAAACTATAAAATAAATCTAAAAATCTAAAAATTAAACTAAATAATAATCTAAACCCTTAAATTTAAAATCTAAACTAAATCTAAACTCTAAACTAAATCTAAAAATTTAAATAAAATCTAAACTAAATTTAATCACTAAAATCTAAATCTAAACTCTAAATCTAAACTAAACTAAACTTTAAAATTAAATCTAAATCTAAACTAAACTAAACCAAACTAAATAAAATAAAATCTAAACTAAATCTAAACACTAAAATAAATAAAAAATATAAAAAAAATCTAAAACTAAATCTAAAACTAAATCTAAACTAATAAACTACTAAACTATCTAAACTAAAATCTAAACTAAATCTAAACTAAACTAAATCTACTCTAAACTAAATCTAAAATCTAAACTAATTATAAATCTAACTAAAAAAAATCTAAACTAAAAAAACCTAAACTAAATCAAATCTAAACTAAATAAACTAAACTAAAGTCTAAATCTAAACTCCTAAATTAAATCTAAACTAAACTAAACTAAAATAAACTAAACTAATTCAAACTAAAACTAAATCTAAAATCTAATATAAATAAAATCTAAACTAAATCTAAAAAACTAAATATAAAAACTAAATAAACTAAATCTAAAAAACTCTAAACTAAGATCTAAACTAAAATAAACTAAAATCTAAACTAAATCTAAATTCTAAAAATCTAAAGTCTAAACCTAAACCTAAACCACAAAAACCATAAACTAAACCTAAAACCCTAAAACTAAATTCTAAAATAAACCCTAAATCTAAACCCTAAACCCTAAATCTAACCAAATAACCTAAATTAAAATCTAAACTAATAAATAATAAATAAACCTAAACTAAATTAAAAAAAAAAAAACAAAACTAAAAATATAAACTAAAATAAAATCTAAATTAAATCTAAATCTAAAACTAAATCTAAAAAACTAACTAACTAAATCTAAACTAAAATAAACTAAACTAAATTTTAAAATCTAAACTAATTTTAAACTAAATCTAAAAATCTAAATCTAAACTAAAATCTAAATTCTAAAACTCTAAATCTAAACTAAACTAAACTCTAAACTCTAAAACCAAATCTAAAATCTAAACTAAATTAAATTAAACTAAATAAAATATAAACTAAATCTAAACTCAAAGTAAATAAACTCAAACTAAACTAAATCTAAAAACTAAATCTAAATCTAAACTAAAATCTAAACTAAATCTAAACTAAACTAAATCTCAACTAAACTAAATGTAAATCTAAACTAAAAAATATAAATCTAAATCTAAACTAAATAAACCAAACTAAACTAAATATAAATTTAAACTCTAAACCAAACTAAATCTAACTAAACTAAACTAAACCTATATAAACTAAAACTAAATCTAAAATCTAAACTAAATAAATCTAAATCTAATCTAAATCTTAAATCTAAACTAAACTAAACTAAATAAAAAAATCTAAAACTCTCTATAAACTAACTAAAAAATCTATAATCTAAAATCTAAAATCTAAATACTAAACCTAAACCCTAAAAACATACCCACCCACCCTAAACCTAAACCCAAAATAAACCTAAACCCTAACCCTACCTCTAACTAAACCTTATAAACCCTAAACCCAAACCCTAAACTAATCTAAACCCTAAAACCTCTCCACCAACCCAAACCCAAACCTAAATTAAACCCTAAACCTAAATACCCTAAACTAAACCCAAACTAAAAATAATAAAACATAAGAATAATATAAATAAAATTCTAAACCTAAATAAAATAAAATAAAAACCTAAACCTAAACCTAAACTTAGAAATAAAATAAAATAGAAAATAAAAATAAACTAAAATAAAATAAAATGAAACCTAAAACTAAAAATAAAATAAACCTAAAATAAAACCTAAAAATAAAATAAAACAAAATCTAAAATAAAAATAAAATAAACCTAAAATAAAATGAAATAAAACTAAATACTAAACCTAAAAAAAAACCTAAAATAAATAAAATAAAACCTAAATAAAAAAAAACTAAAAACCATAAAATAAATCTAAACCCTAAATTTAAAAAAAAACTAAAACCTAAACCATAAAAGTCATAAACCTAAACTATAAATCACAATCAGAAACCCTAAACCTAAACTCCTAAACTAACCCTAAAACTAAACCCTAAACTAAACTAAACCCCAAACTCTAAAATAAATAAATCTAAACCTAAAATACAAAACTAAATCTAAAACTAAATCTAAAACTAAATCTAAAAGAAATCTAAATTAAATCAAAACTAAAAAATATAAGCTAAATCTAAACTCAAAACTAAATGTAAAATCAAATCTAAATAAACTAAAATCTAATCTAAAAACTTAAACAAAATAAACTAAATCTAAAATCTAAACTAAATAAACTCTAAACTAAACTAAAATCTAAATCTACTCTAAAACAAAACTAAATCTAAAATATAAACTAAACTAAACTAAATCTAAACTAAAACTAAATCTAAAATCTAAAATTATATAAATCTAAACTAAATCTAAAACTTAAAACTAAATCTAAACTACTAAACTAAACTAAGTAAACTAAATCTAAAGCTTTAAACTCTAAACTAAACAAAACTAAAAAAATCTAAATTAAATCTAAAATCTAAAATTAAACTCTAAAACATAAACTAAACTATAAACCCTAAACCCCTAACTAAACTAAAATGTAAACTTAAAACTAAAATCTAAACTAAACTAAAAACTAAGAAATCTAAACTAAACTAAAATCTAAACTAAATCTAAACTAAAATCTAAAACTCTGAACTCCAAACCAAACTAAACTAAATCTAAACTAAACTAAAACTAAACTCTAAACTAAATAAAAAAAAAAAATGCAAAATCTAAACTAAAAATTTAAAATTTAAATCTAAATATAAAATCTAAATTAAATCTAAACTCTAAACTAAATCTAAAATCTAAACTAAATATAAAAATCTTAATCTTAACTAAAATCTAAATCTAAATCTAAAAAAAAAAATAAAATAAATAAAAACAAAACCTAAACCCTAAAACCTTAAATAATAAATAAACCCAAATCCTAAACCATAAAACCCTAAACCCAAATTAACCCAAACCCTAAACCCTAAACTCTAATAATTTAAAATCTAAACTAAACTAAAATCTATACTAAATCTAAATATAAACTCTAAAAAAATTGAACTAAATCTAAACTAAACTAAAACTAAATCTAAAAATCTAAACTAAAATTAAAATCTAAAATAAAAAAACAAAATCTAAACTAAACTAAAAGCTAAACTAAAAAAAAATCTAAACTAAACAAAAAAAATTTAAATCTAAAAATAAAATTTTAAAATCTAAATTCTAAACTCTAAACAAACTAAAATAAATCTAAACTAAATCTAAAACTCTAAAATCTAAAACTAAAACTAAACTAAAATCTAAAATCTAAACAAATAAACTCTAAATTAAATATAAAATCTAAACTAAATTTAAACTAAATCTAAAATAAATCTAAAAATTTAAATTCTAAAACTCTAAATCTAAATCAAACTAACCTCTAAACTTAAACTAAATCTAAAATTTAAACTAAACTAAACTAAGCTAAATAAAAAAAACTAAACTAAATCTAAACTTTAAAATAAATAAAATCTAAACCTAAAGATCTAGACAAAATCAAAACTAAATATAAACTAAATCTAAACTAAACTAAATCTAAATCTAAACTAAATATACTAAAATATAAACTAAAAATCTAAACTAAAACCTAAATGAAATAAACTAAATCTAAAATCTAAAGTAAATAAACTCTAAACTAAAATAAAATCTAAATTATATTCTAAATATAAAAACTTAACTAAACCAAACTAAATCTTAACTAAAAACTAAATCTAAAATCTAAACTATATAAAATCTAAAGTTAAATCTAAAAATAAACTAAATTAAATCTAAAAGCTAAATAAAAATCTAAACTAAACTAAATTACAAATCTAAACTAAATCTAAAATTTAAAAAAATCTAAACTCTAAACTAAACTAAACCCAAAACCATAAACCCTAAACACTATGTCTAAACCTAAAACCCTAAACCTAAATCCTAAACCCTAAATCAACACCTTAAACCCCAAAACTAAACTAAACCCTAAACCCTAAACAAACACTATGATAACCCTAACTAAACTTACCTAAATTAAATAAATTAAAATAAAAAAAATAAAAAAACTTAAACCCAAATAAAATAAAATAATAAAACATAAAAAACATAAAAAAAAAATCTAAAGAAAATAAATAAATCTAAAACTAAATCTAAAATTAAATCTAAACTAAACTAAATCTAAACTAAAATCTAAGATCTATACTTTAAACTCTAACCTAAATTAAATCTAAACTAAACTAAAACTAAACTAAAACTAAATCTAAAATCTAAACTAAATTATAATCTAAACCCTTAAATCTAAAATCTAAACAAAATCTAAACTCTAAACTAAATCTAAAATCTATAAAATCTAAACTAAATTTAAAAAATCTAAATCTAAATTAAAATCTAAACTCAAAACTAAATCTAAATAAACTAACTCTAAACTCTAAAACTAAATAAAATCTAAATTAAACTCCAAACTAAATTAAAATAAAATCTAAACTAAATTTAAACACTAAAATAAATAAAATCTAAACCTAAATATAAAATTAAATATAAAAACTAAATCTAAACTAACTAAACTAAACTAAATACAAACTAAAAATCTAAACTAAATCTAAACTAAACTAAATCTAAAATCTAAACTAATTAAACTAAATCTAAACTAAAAATTTAAACTAAAACTAAACTAAATCTAAATCTAAATCTAAACTAAATAAACTCTAAACTAAATCTAAATCTAAACTATAAATCTAAACTAAATTAAACTAAACTAAACTAAATTTAAACTAAAAAAGCTAATTAAAATCTAAACTAAATCTAAACCCTAAAACTAAATATAAACTAAACTAAATAAACTAAATCTAAAAACTCTAAGCTAAGATCTAAACTAAACTAAAAAAAAAATTTAAACTAAATAAAATTTAAAATCTAAAGTCTAAAACTTAAACATAAACCCTAAACCCTAAACCCTAAACCCTAAATTCTAAACACTAAACCCTAAACCCTAAAAACCTATCCTAAACCTAAACTACCCTAAACCAAATATAAAATAACCTAAACCATAAATTAAAAAAAAACTAATCTTAAAAAAATATAAACTAAAATAAAAATCTAAACTAAATCTAAACTAAACTAAATCTAAACTAAAATGTAAAACCTAAAATCTAAAATAAAATTAAACTAAACTAAATCTAAATTAAACTAAACTAAACTAAACTAAATTTTAATATCTAAACTAATTTTAAACTAAATCTAAAAATCTAAATCTAAAATCTAAAATCTAAACTCTAAACTCTAAATCTAAACTAAACTAAATAAAATAAACTAAATTAAAACTCTAAAGTAAATAAAATCAAAACCAAAAAAAATCTAAACTCAATCTAAAACTAAATCTAAACTAAATCTAAACTAAATCTAAACTAAATCTAAACTAAATCTAAACTAAATCTAAATCTAAACTAAATTAAATCTCTAAACTAAATGTAAATCTACTAAATAAAATAAATCTAAACTAAAATCTAAACTAAACTAAACTAAAAATCTAAAATCTAAACTAAAGTCCAAACTAAACTAAAAATCTAAATCTAAACTCTAAAAAAAACTAAATCTAAACTAAAGTAAAAACTAATATAAAATAAAAAACTAAATCTAAAACTAAAATTCTAAATCTAAATCTAAAATCAAACTAAATCTAAAACTAAACTAAATAAACAAAATCTAAAACTCTAAACTAAAACTAAAACTAATCTAAATCTCTATAAATCTAAATCTAAAATCTAAACTATAAAATCTAAACCTAAACCAAAACCATAAACCCTAAATAAACCTAAACCCAAAACCCTAAACCTAAAACTAAAACCTAAACCCTAAACCCTAAACTAATCCCAAACTAAATCTTAAACTCTAAACTCAAACTTAAAACCAAACCCAAACCAAAATCCTAAAAAGCCTTAAACTAAACCTAAAACTAAAGAAAACACCAAAACCTAAACATAAAATAATAAAACCTAAGAATGGTATAAATAAAAAATACCTAAACCTAAATAAAATAAAATAAATAATAAAATAAAAACCTAAGCTAAAACCTAAACCTAAAGTTAAACCTAAAAAATAAAATAAAATAAAATAAAACTAAATAAATAAAATAAATAAAATAAATGAAAAAAAATATAATAAACCTAAAATAAAACTAAATAAAATAAAACTAAATCTAAAATAAAATAAAATAGACCAAAAATAAAATGAAATAAAATTAAATACAAACCTAAACCTAAAAAATAAACATAAAAATAAATAAAATAAAGATTTGAAACCCTAAACCCTAAACTAAACCCTAAATCTAAATAAATAAATAAACTAACCTAAATTAAAAAAAACCTAAACCTAAACCATAAAAAATCATAAACCCTAAACCATAAATCACTAAAAAAATAAACCCCTAAACTAACCCAAAAACACTAAACCAACTAAAACTAAACTAAACTAAAACTAGATTCTAAACTAAATCTAAACTAAACTCTAATAACACTAAACTAAAATAAACTAAACTAAACTAAAAAAATCTAAACTAAACTAAAAATAAAAATCTAAACTAAAAACTAAAATCTAAAATCTAAATTAAAATCTAAAACCAAACTAAAAATCTAATCTAAACTAAATAAGCTAAACTAAATCAAAATAAAGTCTAAACTAAGCTAAAATTTAAATAAAATCTAAAATCTAAAATCTAAAATAATCTAAACTAAACTAAATTTTGAATCTAAACTAAATCTATAAATCAAAATCTAAACTAAAATCAAAACTCTAAAATCTAAATCTAATCTAAATCTCTCTAAATTTAAAAGCTAATCCTAAACCCACAAAACCCAAACCAACCTAAAACTAACCCTAAATTAAACCCTAAACCCTCCCTAAACTAAACCCTATGCCTAAACTCTAAACTAAAATCTAAACTAAACTAAAGTCTAAACTAAATATAAATCTAAACTCTAAAACTAAACTAAACTAAATCTAAACTAAACTCTAAATTAAAATCAAAATAAAACTAAAATCTAAACTAAATTCAAAATTAAATTAAAAAACTTAAAACTAAAATTTAAAATCTAAATTCTAAACTAAACTAAACTAAATTAAACTAAAGTAAAACTAAACTCTATATCTAAAATCTAAAATTGAACTAAACTAAATCACAATCTAAAATCTAAAATCTAAAATCTAAAGTCTAAACTAAATCTAAAAATCTAAACTAAATATAAAAAATCTAAATTTAAACTAAAATCTAAACTTTAAAACTATAAACTAAACTAAACTAAACTAAACTCTAAACTCTAAAACTAAATCTAAAATGTAAACTAAACTAAACTAAACTAATTAAAAATAAAATCTAAACTAAATCTAAACTCTAAAGTAAGTAGAAATGTAAACCTAAAATATCTAAAACTAAATCTAAAACTAAATCTAAACTAAACTAAATCTAAAGAAATCTAAACTAAATAAAAACTTAAATATAAATAAATCTACTAACTAAATGTAAAATCTAATCTAAATAAACTAAAATAAATCTAAATCTAAACAAAACTAAATCTAAATTCTAAACTAAATAAACATAAACTAAAATCTAAATCTATAAAACAAAACTAAATCTAAACAAAATAAACTAAACTAAACTAAATCTAAACTAAAAACTAAATTTAAATCTAAACCTAAATCTGAAAGCTAAAACTAAATCTAAACTAAATCTAAACTAAACTATATAAACTAAATGTAAAAGCTTTAAACTAAAATCTAAACTAAAAACTAAAAAATCTAAACTAAATCTAAAATCTAAAATCTAAACTCTAAAACATAAACCTAAATCCTAAAATACCATAAACCCTAAACCTAAACCTAAATAAACTCTAAAATTAAAAATGTAAACTAAAAAAAACTAAATCTAAATTAAACTAAAACTAAAGTAAAAAATCTAAACTAAACTAAAATCTAAAAAATTTAAAATTAAAATCTAAAATCTAAACCTAAAAAACCAAACTAAACTAAATTTAAAACTAAACTAAAACTAAACTCTAAAAAAAAAAAAATCCAAAATCTAAACTTAATTTTAAACTCTAAAATATAAAATCTAAATTAAATCTAAACTCTAAACTAAATCTCAAAATCTAAACTAAATATAAAAAACTTAATCTTAACTAAAATTTAAACTGTACAAATCTAAATCTAAATCTAAATCTAAATCTAAACTATAAATAAATAAAATATAAACTAAACCTAAAAACCCTAAATAATAAACCCTAAAACCCTAAACCATACCCTAAACCCTAAACTACCCATAAACTAAACCCTAAACCTAAACCATTATTAAAATCTAAAACTAAAATCTAAACTAAATCTAAAATCTAAACTAAATTTAAATCTAAAAAAAACTAAACTAAAAATCTAAAAATCTAAACTAAAACTAAAATCTAAATAAAAACAAAATCTAAACTAAAATTAAACTAAACTAAAAAAAAAACTAAACTAAAATTTAAACTAAATTTTAAAATCTAAATTCTAAACTCTAAACTAAATCTAAATTAAACTAAAACTAAATCTAAACTAATCTAAAAAAATCTAAATCTAAAATAAAATCTAAATTCTAAAACTCTAAATCTAAAACTAAACTAAACTCTAAACTTAAAACTAAATAAAATTTAAACTAAACTAAACTAAATAAAAACTAAACTAAATCTAAACTCTAAAATAAATAAAATCTAAACCTAAAAATCTAAAAACTAAATCTAAAAATTAAATATAAACTAAACTCAAAACTAAACTAAATCTAAACTAAATCTAAACTAAAATAAAATATAAAAATAAAAAAAAAAATCTAAACTAAAACTTAAATGAAATAAACTAAATCAAAATCTAAAGTAAATAAACTATAAACTAAACTAAAATCTTAATATTCTAAACTAAAAATATAAACTTAAACTAAACTAAACTAAACTAAATCTAAACTAAACTAAAAAATCTAAATAATATAAACCTAAATCTAAACTAAACTAAATAAAATCTAAATCTAAACTCTAAACTAAAATCTCTAAATCTATCTAAAAATCTAAACTCTAAACTTGAACCAAACTAAACCATAAACCCAAATCTAAACCTAAAAACCCTAAAACCCTAAAACTAAACTAAATCTTAAACTCTAAACCCAAACTAAACCCTAAACCATACCCAAAAAACCGATAAAATAAACCCTAAACTTATACTTAAAATTAAACCTAAAAATAAAATAAATAAAAAAAACTTAAACCTAAATAAAATAAATAAATATAAATAAAACTAAAACCTAAACATAAACCTAAACCTAAAAAAATAAAATAAAATAAAAAAAAATAAAATTAATCTAAAATTAAATAAATAAAAATATGAATAAATAAAATAAACCTAAAATAAAAAACCTAAATAAAATAAAACTAAATCTAAATAAATTAAAATACCAAAATAAATTAAAATAAAACTAAATAAAAATAAACTAAAAATAAACCTAAAAAATAAACATAAAATAAATAAAAATAAAACATAAACCAAACCTAAAAAATGATAAACCAAAACTTAAACTTTAATAAATAAAATAAAACCTAAAATTAAATTAAAAAAAAACTTAAACCTAAACAAAAAAAAAACCTTAAAATAAAAATAAACCCTAAACCTAAACTAAAACCATAAATCATAAACCCTAAACCCAACCTAAAACCCCTAAACTAACCCTAAACCCTAAAGTGTAAACTAAAATCTAAAATCTAAACTAAACTAAAATCTAAACTAAATCTAAATCTAAACTCTAATAATCTAAACTAAATCTAAACTAAACTAAACTAAATCTAAAAATCTAAACTCTAAACTAAAAATCTAAACTAAACTAAAAACTATACTAAAAAAACTATAAACTAAAAAATTAAATCTAAACTAAACTAAATCAACTAAAATCTAAAAAATTTAAACTCTAAACTCTAAACTAAGCTAAACTAATTCTAAACTAAACTAAAATTAAACTTTAAACTAAATCTAAAAAATCTAAATCTTAATTAACTAAAATCTAAACTCTAAAATCTAAATCTTAAATTTAAAATTTAAATCTAAAAATCTAAACTTAATCTAAAAGGAAAAATCAACACTAAAATTTAAACTCTAAAACTCAAAATCAAAACTAAACTAAACAAAAAAATTAAATCTAAACTAAATCTAAACTTTAAAATAAATAAAATTTAAACCTAAAAATCTAAACTAAATCTAAACTAAACTAAATCTAAACTAAACTAAATCCAAACTAAATCTAAAATAACAAATGTAAACTAAATCTAAAACAAAACTAAATCAAAACTCTAAACTAAATCTAAAATCTAAAAGATAAACTAAAATCTAAAACTAAATCTAAAATTAAAAAACCTAAAAATAAACTAAATCTAAAATCTAAACTAAATAAACTCTAAACTAAACTAAAAATCTAAATCTAAACTCTAAATTAAACTAAAAATCTAAATCTAAACTCTAAACTAAATTAAATCTAAACTAAACTAAACTAAATGTAAACTAAAACTAAATCTAAAAAACTAAACTAAAAATCTAAACTAAATCTAAACCCCAAATCTAAACTAAATTAAATCCTAAATAAAACTCAAACTAAAATCTAAACTAAACTAAACTAATAAATCTAAACTAAATCTAAACTAATTGTAAACTTAAAATCTAAACTTTACCAAACCCAAACTTAATCATACCCTAAACCCTAAACCATAAACCCTAAAGTCAAACTAAAACCCTAAACCCAACCTAAATCCTAAAATAAAAAATAAACCCTAATCCTAAACTCTAAACCCCAAACAAACACTAAAATCTAAATTCTAAACTATCCCTAAATAAAAAACATAAACCTAAACTAAATAAACTTAAAATAAAATAAAAATAAATCTAAATAAAATATAAAATAAATTAAATAAAATCTAAACCTAAACCTAAACCTAAACCTAAAATAAAACAAAATAAAATAAAACTAAACCAAAAACAAATTAAAACCTAAATTAAACTAAAAATAAAATAACCTAAAATAAAAAACCTAAATAAAATAAAAGTAAATTTAAAATAAAATACAATACCTAAAATAAAATATAAAACTAAATAAAACCAAAACCTAAAATAACCTAAAAAAAATAAATAAAATAAAACTAAACCTAAACCATATAAACTAAATAAAAAAAACATAAACCTAAAAAAAAAACCATAAACTAAAACCCTAAACCCTAACTTTAAACTCTCTAAACCCTAAAAACCCCTAAACTAACCCTAAACTAAACCCTATAAACTAAATCTAAACTCTAAAATAAATTCTAAAATCTAAAACTAAACTAAATCTAAACTAATCTAAATCTAAACATTAAATCTAAACTAAATCTAAACTATCTAAAATCTAAACTCTAAATTAAAATCTAAACTAAAACTAAAATCCAAACTAAAACTAAACTAAAATTAAATTAAAACAAATGTAAACTAAATCTAAACTAAAATCTAAAATCTCACTCACAACAAAACTAAACTAAACTAAATCTTAACTAAACTAAAACTAAACTCTAAACTAAACTAAATCTAAAATATAAAAAACTAAAATCTAAACTAAATCTAAAGTCTAACCAAAATATAAACTTCTAAATTAAATTTAAAAAATCTAATTCTAAATAAAACCTAAACTATAAAACCTAAATCTAAACTAAAAAAACTATAAACTCAAACTAAATCTAAAATCTAAATTAAAATAAACAAATAAAAATAAAATCTAAACTAAATTTAAACTCTAAAATAAATAAAAATCTAAACCTAAAGAAAATTTATAACTAAATCTAAAAATTAAATTTAAACTAAATCTAAACTAAAAAAATTTAACTAAATCTAAGCTAAATTAAATCTAAACTCTAAACTAAATCCAAAATCTAAACCAAGTAAACTAAAATCTAAACTAAAAAAATCTAAACTAAAAACTCTAAAATAAATCAAAATCTAAACTAAATAAACTCTAAAACAAATTAAAAATCTAAATCAGAACTCTAAACTAAACTAAATCTAAACTAAACTAAAGTAAACTAAAGAAAACCTAAACTAAAAACTGAATCTAAAATCTAAACTAAATAAAATCTAAACTTAAATCGAAACCCAAAAATAAAATCTAAACTAAATATAAACGAAACTAAATAAAATTAACATAAAAACTCTAAACTGAAACCTAAACTAAATCTAAACTAAATCTAAAATCTAAAAATCTTAACTCTTAAACCTAAACTTAAACCCTAAAAAATGATAAATACTAAACCTTAAATCCAAAAACTAAACCCAAAACCCTAAACCCTAAATCCTAAACTCTAAACAATAAACCTAAACCCTAAACCCTAAACCCTAAACTCTAAACCAATAACCCTAAAACAAACTAAAAAACCAACATAAACTAAATAAAATAAAATAAAATAAATGAAAATCCTAAAAAAAAATATATAAAATAATAAAATAAAATAAAACCTCATAAACCTAAAACTAAACCTAAAAATAAAATAAATAAAAATTAAAATTAATAAATAAAATAAAATAAAAAATTCTAAAAAAAAAAAATAAAATAAAATAATAATAAACCAAAATAAAATAAAACTAAATCTAAATAAAAAATAATAAATAATTAAATAAAACCAAATAAACCTAAACTAAACCTAAACATAAATAAATAAAACTTTACCCTACCCTAATCTACCATAAACCCACTATAAATAAAATAAATAACCTCTAAACCATCTATCCAAACCCTAAACCCTAAATAAATCCTAAACCCTAAACTCCTCCCTCTAAACTCTAAACTTTCTAAACTAAACTAAACTAAAATCTAAAAAAATCTAAAACTAAAAATATAAATCTAAATCTAAATCTAAACTAAAATCTAAACTAAAAATAAAATCTAAAACTAAATAAAATATCTAACTAAAATTTAAACTATATCTAAAATAAATCTAAACTTAAATTTAAAATCTAAATTCTAAATCTAAACTAAACTAAATCTAAACTAAACTAAAACTAAACTCTAAATGAACTCTAAAAATCTATAAACTAAACTAAAATCTAAACTCTAAAATCTAAAATCTTAACAAAATCTAAACCATCAGCTCTAAACCCTAAAAATAGTAACCTAAACTAAATAAAACCTAAAATAAAATAAAACAAATAAACTTTACTAAATAAAATAAAATAAAATAAAAAACTTAAACTAAAACCTAAACTATACTTAAAACAAAATAAAATAAAAATAAAATCTAAAGAAAATAAAATAAATTAAAACCTAAATGAAACTAAAAATAAAATGAACCTAAAATAAAAACCTAAATAAAATAAAACTAAATCTAAAATAAAAATAAAATACACCAAAATATAATAAAATATTAAATAAAAAACAAAACCTAAAAATAAACATAAAAATAAAACCTAAAAATAAATAAAAAAAATAAAACCTAAACCCTAAACCCTAATAAATAAAAATAAAACCTAAACTAAATTTAAAAAACCTAAACCCTAAAACCATAAAACCAAACTCTAAACCTAAACTAAACTAAAACCCTAAACCCAAACAAACCTTAACCCTAAATCCCAAACCTAAACTAAACTAACTAAACTAAACTAAACTAAAATATAAACTAAATCTAAATCTAAACTTTAAAAAATCTAAACTAAATCTAAAAATTTAAACTAAACTAAAATCAAAACTAAAAACTAAAATCTAAACTAAACTAAAATAAAATATCTAACTAAACTAAAAATTTAAACTATATCTAAACAAAATTAAATCTAAACTTAAATGTAAAATTTAAATTTTAAACTCTAAACTAAACTAAATCTAAAATAAACTAAAACTAAACTCTAAAAACTCTAAAAATCTATAAACTAAACTAAAATCTAATCTAAAATCTAAAATGTTAACAAAATCTAAACCCTAACTAAACCATAAAACATTAACCTAAACTAAATAAAACCTAAAATAAAATAAATAAATAATCTTAGCCTAAATAAAAAATAAAAAATAAAATAAAAACCTAAACTAAAACCTAAATACTTAAAATAAAATAAAATAAGAAATAAAAACTAAAATAAAATAAAATAAATTAAAACCTAAATGAAACTAGTAAATAAAATGAACCTAAAATAAAAAAACCTAAATAATATTAAAACTAAATGTAAAATAATAATAAAATAAAAAAAATAAAAATAAATAAATAAAACAAACCTAAAAATAAACCTTAAAATAAAAAAAATAAATAAATAAATAAAACCTAAACCTAAACCTAATAAATAAAAAAAATAAAACCATAAACCTAAAAAACTAAAACCATAAAACCCAAACTAAAAACTAAAATAAACCTACTAAACCCTAAACCCTAAAATAAACTAACCCTAAACCCTAAACTAACTAAACCCAAATCCCTAAAACTAAACTAAACTAAAATATAAACTAAATCTTTAAATTTAAATCTAAAATCTAAACTAAATTTAAATTTTAAATAATAAACTAAAATAATTTAGTTTAAATAGTTTAGTTTAAAATTTAAATAGATTTTAAATTTTTTAAAATTTGTTTAAATCTAGTTTAATTTTAGAAAGTTAAATAAGTTTAATTTTAGTTTAATTTAATTTTAATAATCATTTAATTTAGTTTAATTTAAGTTTAAATTTAATTTAGTTTATATTTTAGTTTAGTTTTAAAAATTTTAAATTTAAACTATTAGATATTTTATTTTAATTTAATTTAATTTAAATTTATTTATTAAATACTAATAATTTAATTTATACTATAATTTATTTATTAAAATTTAAGGTTTAAACTAATTTAAATCTATTTTAATTTTACTTTAATTTAGTTTTTAAAAATTTAAATTTTAAATATTTATTTAGTTTTTTAAATTTTATTTATTTTAATTTAGAATTTTTAAATTTATTTATTTAAGGTTTAAAAAAAAGTTTAATTTCTAGTTTAAAAGGTTTGATTTTATTTATTTTAGATAGTTAGAAAAAATAATTAAATAATTTAGTTTAATTTATTCTTTAAAAAAAAATAAATTATAAAATTTAAATAATTTAAACTAAAGTTTAGATTTAAATTTAAATAATTTAGAATTTAAAAGTTTAGTTTAGACATAGTTTAGATTTAGTTTAAAATTTAAGTTTAAATTTAGATTAGATTTTATTTAGACTAAAGTTTAGTTTAAGTTTATATTTAGATTTTAGTTTAATTTAGAGTTTATTTAGTTTAGATTTTAGATATAGTTTATTTAATTAGTTCAAATTTTATTTTATTTAATTTTAATTTAGTTTAAACTAATTTAGTTTATAGATTTAGATTTAGTTTATTATTAGATTTAGATTTATTTATTTAGTTTAAATAAACTAAAACTTAATAAAAAATCTAAACTAAATAAAATCTAAACCAAAACTAAATCTAAAACTAAACCAAATAAACTAAATCAAAAAACTCTAAACTAAAATATAAACTAAACTAAACTACAAATTTTAAACTAAAATCTTAACAAAACTAAACTAAAAAAATATAAACTAAATCTAAACTCTAAAAATAAATAAAAATCTAAAATTAAAAAAATCTAAAACTAAATCTAAACTGAACCTAAACTAAATCTAAACTAAGTTTAAACTAAAAAATCTAACCTAAATCAAAAATCTAAAGAAATAAACAAAAATCTAAACTAAAAACCCAAACTAAATAAACTAAATCTAAAATCTAAACTAAATAAACTCTGAACTAAACTAAAAATCTAAATTTAAACACTAAACTAAACTAAATCTAAACTAAACTAAACTAAACTAAATCAAACTAAAACTTAATCTAAAATCTAAATTAAATAAAATCTAAACCTAAATTTAAACCCTAAACAAAATCTAAAACTAACCAAATACTAAATCTAAAACTAAACTAAAACCTAAACTAAACTTAAATAAACTAAATCTAAAACCTAAAATCTAAATTCTAAAACCTAAATCTAAACCCAAAATCTAACCCTAAACTAACTAAACCCTAAATCCCAACCCTAACCCTAAATCTAAAACCCACCCTAAACCTTAAACTAAACTAACCAAATCTAACCTAACCCTAAACCTAAACTATAAACCTAAATACTAACCCTAAACCCTAAAAAAACTAAACCTAAAATAAATAAACTAAATAATATAAATAAAACTCTAAATAAAAAATAAACAAAATAAAACCTAAACTAACATAACCTAAACCTAAAAATAAAATAAAATAAATTAAAAATAAAATGAAACTAAATAAAATAAATAAAACCTAAAAAAAAACTAAAAAAATAAACATAAAATAAAACCTAAATAAAATAAAATGAAAATACAAAAATAAAATAAAATAAAACTAAATAAAAAAAACCTATAAATAAACCTAAGATAAAAAAAATAAAACTAAACTAAACCATAAACCCTAAACTAAACCCCCCAAACCTAATAAAAAAAATAAATCCTAAAGTCAAAATTAAAAAAAAAAACTAAACCTAAAACCATTAACTAAACTAAACTAACCCTAAAATATAAACCCAAACTAAAACTAAAATCTAAGATCTAAATTAAACTAAAATCTAAACTAAACTAAATCAAAAAATCTAAACTTGAAATTAAAAATGTAAACAAAAAAACTAAAATCTAAACTAAACTAAAAACTAAACTAAAAATTTAACCTAAATATAAACTAAACTAAATTTAAACTAAAATCTAAAAATCTAAACCCTAAACTAAATCTAAACTAAACAAAATATAAACTTTAACCTAAATCTAAAAAATCTAAAAATCTAAATTAAACTTTAATCTAAATTCTAAAATCTATAATCTAAACTAAATCCAAACTCTAAACTAAATCCAAAAATCTAAACTAAATCTAAACTAAATCTAAAAATATAAATCTAAAATAAAATCTAAACTCTAAAATTCTAAATCTAAACTAAGCTAAACACTAAACTCTAAAATTAAATCTAAAATCTAAACTAAACTAAACTAAATAAAAATAAAATCTAAACTAAATCTAATCTCTAAAATAAATAGAAAATTTAAACCAAAAAAATCTAAAAGTAAATCTAAAACTAAATCTAAACTAAACATAATCTAAAAATCTAAACTAAATCTAAACTAAAACTAAATCTAAAATCTAAACTAAATTAACTAAATCAAAACTAAAACAATAAATTAAATCTAAACTAAACTAAATCTACTAAATCTAAACTCTAAACTTAATCTAAAATCTAAACTAAATAAAATCTAAACCTAAATCTAAACCTAAACTAAATCAAAACTAAATCTAAACTAAAGTAAATAAACTAAATTTTAAAACTCTAAACTAAAATCACCTAAACTAAACTAAAATCTAAAACTACAATAAAAATCTAAAATCTAAAAAATCTAAACTCTAACCTAACCTAAACCCTAAAACACTAAACCTAAACCCTAACCCTAAACCCAACCCTAAACCCAAAACCTAAAATAAACTAATTAAAAATAAAATAAATAAATAAAACTAAACATAAATAAGATAAAAATAAAATAAAATAAAACCAAACTAAACCTAAACTAAACTAAACCCAAAATAAAATAAAATAAAATAAAAGCTAAACTAAAATAAAATAAATAAAACCAAAACAAAATTAAAAATAAAATAAACCAAAAATAAAAAAATATAAATAAAATAAAACTCAATCAAATAAAAAAAATAAAATAGATCAAAAAATAAAATAAAATAAAATAAAATAAAAAGTAAATAAAATCCTAAACCTAAAATAAATATAAAAAATAAATAAAAAAATAAAACCTAAACATTAAACCCTAAAAAACTAAACCCTAAATCCTAATAATAAATAAATAAAACCTAAACCCTAAATTAAATAAAAAAAAACTTAAACCTAAAAAATAAACCACCACCACTAAACCCTAAACCCACCCTCCCAAGCTAACCCTAAACCCTAAACCCTCAACTCAAAACTAAAATCTAAAATCTAAACTAAAATCTAAAATCTAAACTAAATCTAAATCTAAATTAGTTCTAAACTAAACTAAAGAAAATCTAAAAATCTAAACTCTAAACTAAAATTCTAAACTAAAATAGTAAAATCTAAACTGAACTAAAAACTAAACTAAAATAAATCTAAACTAAACTAAGAATCTTAACTAACTAAACTAAAGTAAATCTAAACAAAATCTACAAATCTCTAAACTTTAAAATAAACTAAAATAAATCTAAATTAAACTAACTAACTAAATCTAAAAATCTAAACTAAACTAAAATCTAAACTCTAAAATGTAAAATCTAAACTAAATCTAAACTCTAAACTAAATCTAAAAACTATAACTAAAACTAACCTAAACCTAAATATCTAAACCTAAATAAAATTTAAACCTAAAACTCTAAATTAAAAATTTAAACTAAATCTAAACTAAACTAAATCTAAAAAAAAATCTAAAGTAAATCTATACTAAATCTAAAACTCTAAATCTAAACTAAAATCTAAACACACAAAACAAAATCTAAACAACACTAAACTCTAAAATCAAACTAAATCTAAAATCTAAACTAAATTAAACTAAACTAAATAAAAGTAAAATATAAACTAAATCTAAACTCTAAAATAAATAAAAATATAAACTTAAAATCTAACTAAATCTTAAAACTAAATCAAAATAAACTAAATCTAAACTCTAAACTAAATCTATATAAATTAAATATAAAATAAATAAACAAAAAATTTAAACTAAAACCTAAACTAAAGAAACTAAATCTAAAATCTAAACTAAATAAACTCTAAAAACTAAAATCTAAATCTAAACTCAAAACTAAACTATATCTAAACTAAACTAAACTAAACTAAACCACTAAATCTAAACTAAAAGTAAGTCTAAAATTTAAACTAAATAATCTAAACCTAAATCTAAACTTTAAAACTAAATCTAAACTAAATCTAAACTAAATAAACTAAACATAAAACTCTGCTAAAATCTAAACTAAACTAAACTAAAATCTAAATAAAATATAAATAAAATCTAAATAAATCTAGAATCTTAAAATCTAAGCATTAAAACCTAATCCTAAACCATAAAAATCCTAAACCCTAAAACTAACACTAAACTAAACCTAAATCCTAATAAATAAATAAATAAAACCCTAAATTAAAAAATACATAAACTTAAACACTAAAAAATTATAAACCTTAAACTAAATCTTAACCTAAAACTCTAAAATAAAGTCTTAAAAACCTAAACCCCTAAAAAACCTAAAATAAACTCTAAATTTTAAACTAATAAAATCTAAATTAATCTAAATCTAAACTCTAAAAATTAAACAAAATATAAACAAATAAACTAAATCTAAAATCTAAACTAAAATATATATAAACTAAAAAAACTAAAATCTAAATTAAGCTAAAACTAAAATAAGAAAATCTTAACAAATCTAAAATCTAAACTAAACTAAATCTAAACTAAAATCTAAAATCTAAACTCTAAACTCTAAACTAAACTAAAATAAATCTAAACTAAATTAAAATACTAAACTAAATCTAAAAATAAAATCTAAACTTAAATCTAAATTATAAATCTAAAACATCAAAATCTAAATTCTAAACTAAATCTAAAAATCTAAACTAAATCAAAACTAAATCTAAAAATCTAAATCTAAATAAAAATCTAAACATTAAAACTCTAAAATCTAAAATCTAAAATCTAAATTAAATCTAAACTCTAAACTAAATCTAATAAATCTAAACTAAATTTAAACAAAATATAAAAATCTAAATCTAAACTAAAATCTTAACTAACTCTTAGCTAAACTCTAAACTATAAAACTAAATCTAAATCTAAACTAAACTAATAAAATTAAAATCTAAATCTAAACTCTAAAATAAATAAAATCTAAACCTATAAAACTAAACTAAATTTAAATAAATAATCAAAATTAAATCTAAACTAAATAAATTTCACTAAAAAATCTAAATTAAATATAAACTCACTAAATAAACTATAAATCAAATTAAAATCTAAACTTAAATCTAAAATCTATAAACTAAAATTTTAAATTAAACTCTAAACTAAACTAAACTAAATTTAATCTAAACTAATCTAAATTATATAAAATATAAACTAAATCTAAACCAACTAAATCTAAACTAAATCACTAAAATAAAATCTTAAAACTCTAAATTAAAATCTAAAATAAACTAAACTACAAAATCAATAAACTAAACTAAATCTAAACTTTAAACTAAAATAAACTAAAATAAATTAAAAAAAAATTAAACTAAATTTAAACTAAATCTAAAATCTAAAAATCTAACCTAAAACTAATCCAAAATCTAAAAAAAAATCTAAACCCTAACCCAAACCCTAATCTAAAAAACATAAAACCCTAAAGCTCTAAATTAAACTCTAAACCTAAATAAAAATAAACTTAAACCCTAAATTAAAAAAAACAAACCAAAAATCATAATCTTAAACCATAAATCTCCTAAACCCTAACCCTAAGCCCTACTAAACTAAACCCAAACCAAAACCTAAAACCTCTAAAACCCTAAACCTAAACTCTAAACTAAATCTAAAATCTAAAAAAGTAAAATCTAAATTAAATCTAAATCTAAACTATAAAATCTAAACTAAATTTAAATTAAACTAAAATAAATAAATCTTAACTAAAATTAAAATCTAAAAGAATAAAATCTAAACTAAACTAAAATTAAACTAAAAAAATCTAAACTAAACTAAACTAAAAAAAATTTAAATATAAAATAAAATCTAAACTCTAAACTATAAAATAAACTAAAACTCTAAACTAAATAAAAAAAAATCTAAAAATCAACTAAAATCTAAAATCTAAATAAACTCTAAACTAAAATATAAAATCTAAACTAAATCTAAACAAAATAAATCTAAATCTAAACTAAAATCATGCTCTAAAAACTAAATGAAAATAAAATAAATCTAAACTCTAAAACCAAATCTAAAATCTAAAACTAAATAAAATAAAATCTAAACTAAATCTAAACTCTAAAATAAATAAATTTCATAACCTAAAAAAAATCTAAAACTAATTATAAAAAACTAAATCTAAACTAAATCTAAACTAAAAATCCAAACTAAAACCTAAATTAAAGAAACTACATCAAAATCTAAATTAAATAAACTTTGAACTAAAAAAAAAAAAATCTAAATCTAAACTAATAAACTAAAAAATCTAAATCTACTAAAATCTAAAAAAACTAAACTAAATAAAATAAAATAGCTAAATAAATAATTAAATTTAAAACTCTTAATTATAATTTAAACTAAACTAAACTAAAAAAATCTAAACTAAATCTAAAAATCTAAACTCTAAAACCTAAACTTAAACCCTATAAAATAAAAAACCCTAAACCCTAAACTCCAAACCCTAAACCCTAAACCATAAAACCCTAAACTAACAAATCCTAAACCCTAAACAAGCCCTAAACCTAAACTCTAAACTTAAACTAAACTAAACCCACTAACTAAACCATAAACCCCAAACTAAACCTAAACCCTAAACCCTAAACCCAAAAACTAAAAAAATTAAATAACTATAAAATAAATAAACACCTAAACCAAAATAAAAATAAAACCTAAACTTAAACCTAAACCCAAACCTAAACTAACTAAATAAATAAAATAAAATAAAAAAATAAAACTAAACAAAAAAATAAATATTATGTCCAAAAAACTAAAATAAATAAACTTAAGAATTAAAACATAAATGATAAAACTAAATCTAAAATAAATAAAATAGATTAAAATATTAAAATAAATTTAAATAAAACCTAAATCTAAAAAATAAATCAAAATTAAACCTAAAGAAATAAATAAACCTAAACCCTAAAAAACTAAACCTCCCAAACCCTAAACCCAGGCCCTCTAACTCTAAACCTAAACCCTAAACCCTCCCCAACCCCTCCTAAACCCACCAAATGCCTAAAAACCTTAAACCTACCATACTAAACCCTAACTAATCCTAACCTAATACCCAACTTAACCTCTTAAACCCAAACTCCAGCCTAACTAACCTAAACTAAAAACCTAAACCCTAAACCTAAAATTAAATACTAAAATAAAATAAATAAACAAACCTAAACCAAAATAAAAAAAATAAACCTAAAACCTACCCACCTAAACCTAAACTAAAATAATAAAATAAAATAAAAAAAAATAAAAACTAAAAAAATAAATAAATTATGTCTAAAATAAACTAAGAAAATAAAATAAACTTGAATTAAAACATAAAATAAAATATTAAATCTAAAATAAATAAATAAAAATATTAAAATAAAATTAAAATAAAAACTTAAATCTAAAAAAAAAAATAAATCAAAATTAAACCTAAAATAAAATAGTAAACTACCCTAAACCCTAAACTAAATAAACCCTAAATAAACCCTAAATACTAAACCACCAACCCTAACCCCCCAACCCTAAACCCTAACCCACAAATGCTAAACCCTAAACCCTAAACCATACCCTAAACCATAAACCCTAAATAAACCTACCCTAAACCCTAAACCTTAAAAAAATAAACTAATTAAAATCTAAACAAATAAATAAATAAACTAAATAAATAAATAAAATAAAATAAATAAAACCAAACTAAACTTAAACCTAAACCTAAACCCCAAAATAAAATAAAATAAAATAAAACTAAACTAAAATAAATAAATAAAACCAAAATAAATTAAAATAAAATAAACCTAAAATAAAACATAAATAAAATAAAAACTCAATCTAAAATAAAATAAAATAGATGTAAAATAAAATAAATAAAATAAAAGTAAAAAAAAAATATAAACCTAAAATATATATAAAATAAAACCTAAACATTAAACCCTAAAACCAAACTAAACCCTAAATAATAAAATAAAATAAATCATAAATTTTAAATAAAAAAAAAAACTTAAACAAAACCCTAAAACCATAAACCCTAAACCCTAAACTTTAACCCTAAACCCCCAATAACCCTAAACTAAACCTCAACTCTAAACTAAAATCTAAAATCTAAACTAAACTAAAATCTAAACTAAATCTAAATCTAAACTCTAAAATCTAAATTAGTTCTAAACTAAACTAAACAAAATCTAAAAATCTAAACTCTAAACTAAAATTCTAAACTAAAATACTAAAATCTAAAAAACTAAAAAAACTAAACTAAAATAAATCTAAACTAAATAAGAATCTAAACTAAAACTAAAGTAAATCTAAACAAAATATATAAATCTAAACTTAAACTAAACTAAAATAAATCTAAATTAAACTAAAACTAAACTAAACTAAATCTAAAATCTAAATTAAACTAAAATTTCTAAAATGTAAAATCTAAACTAAATCTAAACTCTAAACTAAATCTAAAAAAAACTATAACTAAATCTAACTAAACCTAAAATCTAAACCTAAAAAATAAAATCTAAACCCTAAAACTCTAAAATAAAATTTAAACTAAATCTAAACTAAACTAAATCTAAAATCTAAAAATAAATCTACTAAATCTAAACTCTAAATCTAAACTAAAATCTCACTAAAACACAAAATATAAAACTAAACTCTAAACTCTAAAACTAAATATAAAATCTAAACTAAACTAAACTAAAACTAAATAAAAGTAAAATACAAACTAAATCTAAACTCTAAAACAAATAAAATCTAAACCTAAAAATCTAAAACTAAATCTTAAAATTAAATAAAAATGAACTAAATCTAAACTCTAAACTAAATTTTATAAATTAAATTAATCTAAACTAATTTTTAAAACCTAAACTAAAAAACTATATCTAAAATCTAAATCTAAACTAAACTAAATCTAAATCTAAACTCTAAATAAACTAATAAATCTAAACTAAAAGTAAGTCTAAAATTTAAACTAAATAAAATCTAAACCAAATCTAAACTTTAAACTAAATCTAAACTATCTAAACTAAACTAATAAACTAAATCTAAAACTCTGATAAAATCTAAACTAAACTAAAACTAAATAAAATCTAAATAAAATCTAAATAAAATCTAAATAAAATCTAAATCAAAATCTTGACCTAATCCTAAACCATAAAACCCTAAACTACCCACCCACACTAAACTAAATCCTATAAATAAAAAATAAAACCTAAACCCAAAATTATAAAAAAAAATACATAAACTTAAACACTAATTAAACCCTAAATCTTAAATAACAAACTCTAACCCTAAGTCTTAAACCCAAACCCCTTAAAACCCCTACCCTAAATATAAACTCTAAATTTTAAACTAAGCTAAATCTAAATTAAATCTAAATAAAATCTAAAAATTAAAATATAAACAAAACTAAATCTAAAATCTAAACTAAACTAAATATCTAAACTAAAAACTAAAATCTTAATAAAACTAAAATAAGAAAATCTTAACAAATCTAAAAATTTAAACTAAACTAAATCTAAACTAAAATCTAAAAATCTAAACTCTAAACTAAATTAAAATAAATCTAAACTAAATTAAAATGATACTCTAAATCTAAAATCAAAAATCTAAAATAAACTTAAATCTAAAATTATAAATCTAACATAAACAAAATCTAAATTCTAAACTAAATCTAAAAAATCTAAACTAAATCAAAACTAAATCTAAAATCTAAATCTAAATAAAATTTAAACATTAAAACTCTAAAATCTAAAATCTAAAATCTAAACTAAATATAAACTCTAAACTAAATCTATAAATCTAAACTAAATCTAAAAATATAAAAAATTAAATCTAAACTAAAAAACACTAAACTCTAAATCTAAATAAACTCTCTAAACTATAAACTAAATCTAAAATCTAAACTAAACTAAGTATAAAATTAAACTCTAAAATAAATAAAAAATCTAAACCTATAAAAGCTAAAACTAAATCTAAACTAAACTAAATCTAAAGTAAACTCTAAATCTAAATAAAAGCTAAATAAATCTGCACTAAAATCTAAACTAAAATAAACTAAAATAAATCTAAAATCTAAACTAAATAAACTAAAATCCAAACTAAAAAAAAATCTAAACTTAAACTAAATCTAAAATCTAAACTAAAATCTAAAACTAAACTAAAAACTAAATTTAATCTAAAAATTAATTCTAAAATTTAAACTAAATCTAAACTAAAACTAAAATAAACTAAATCTTAAACTCTAAATTAAAATCTAAAATAAACTAAATAAATTACTAAAACTAAATAAAAACTAAATCTAAAAACTCACTAAAATCTAAACTAAACTAAATTAAAATCAGAACTTAATCTACTAAATCTAAAATCTAAAATTAACCTTTAAACTTAATCTAAATGCTAAAACCCTAACCCTAAACCCCAAAACTAATCCAAACCATAAACCCTAAAGCTGCACTAAATTAAACTCTAAACCCTACAAATAAAATAAAACTTAAACCCTAAATTAAAAAATAAACCAAAACACAAAATCATAAACCTTAAACCCTAAATCCTAAACCCTACCCTAAGCCTAAACCCTACCCTACCCACTCAAACCTTAAACCCCACTAACTACACACCCTAAACCTAAACTCTAAAATCTAAAATCTAAATAAAGCAAAAATCTAAATTAAATCTAAATCTAAACTCTAAAAATTTAAACTAATTCTAAACTAAACTAAAATAAATAAAAAAAATCTAAACTCTAAACTAAAAATCTAAACTAAAAGAATAAAATCTAAACTAAACTAAAAACTAAATTAAAAATCTAAACTAAACTAAAAACTAAACTAAATCTAAACTAAAATATAAAATCTAAACTCTAAACTAAACTAAACTAAATCTAAACTAAACTAAACTCTAAACTAAATCAAAAAAATCTAAAATCTAAACTAGAAAAATCTAAACTCTAAAATCTAAAATCTACTAAATCTAAACTCTAAATTAAATATAAAATCACTAAATCTAAACAAAATTTTGCAAATCTAAATCTAAACTAAAATCTACTCTAAAACACTAAATGAAAATAAAAATAAACTAAACTCTAAAACCAAATCTAAAATCTAAACTAAACTAAAATAAAATCTAAACTAAATCTAAACTCTAAAATAAATAAATTTCTTAACCTAAAAAAATCTAAAACTAAAACTAAATCTAAACTAAAAAATCCAAACTAAAACCTAAATTAAAGAAACTAAATCAAAATCTAAATTAAATAAAATTTGAACTAAAATCTAAATCTAAACTCTAAACTAAATAAATCTAAACTAAAACTAAATCTAAAATCTAAACTAAATAATCTAAACCTAAATCTAAACCCTAAAACTAAATCTAAAATATAAACTAAACTAAATAAATTAAATCTAAAACTCTTAACTATAAAAACTAAACTAAACCAAAAATCTAAACTAAAAAAATCTAAACTCTAAAACCTAAACTACCTTATAAAATAAAACCATAAACCTAAACTCCAAACCCTAAACCATAAAACCTAAACTAAATCCTAAAACTAACCAACCCTAAACCCTAAACTAATTCTAAAACTTAACCCTTACATACCCTAAACTAACTAAACCCTAAACCCTAAATCTAAAACCTAAAATTAAATAAAACCTAAAAAATAAAATAAAACAAAACCTAAACCAAAATAAAATAAAACCTAAATAAACTAAACCCAAACTAAACCTAAAATAAAATAAAATAAAAATAAAACTAAACAAAATAAATAAATTATGACAAAATAAGAAAATAAAATAAACTTAAAATTAAAACATAAAACAAAATAAAAGCTAAATCTAATAAAATAAAATGGACCTAAAATAAAATAAAATAAAATTTAAATAAAACCTAAATCTAAAAATTAAATTAAACCTAAATAAATAAACCTAAACCCTAAACTAACCTAAACCCTAAACCCCAAACCCTAAACCCCTCTAAAACCCACCCTCCACTAAACCCTCCAACCACTCACTAAACCCCATAAACCTAAACCCCTAAACCCTCCATCCCTTAAACCCAAAACCTAAACCACTCCACCCTAAATCCTACCCACTCCACCCCTACTAAACCTAAAACTTCCCACCCCTAACCCTCTAAACTAACCCCAGTCTACCCACACCAAACCCTAACTATAAACCCTAAACCCACCCCAAAACCTCACCCACAAAACTACCCTAAACCCAAAACTTAAAGTTCTTAAAATCCCAAAAACCTAAACCAAACCCCTTACCACAAAATCCCCAGGCCATACCTAAATAAATCCCTAAACTAAACCCTCCCTCTAAACTTAAACCTCCACATCTAAACAATCACTCAGTCACTAACTCCACTAAACCAAACTGATCACTACCCACCCAACTTTACCCCCCCCAACCAAACCTAATCTACCCAAAAACCAAATCCTCCCCACCTAAACTAACTGAATCCTAAACTAAATCATATAAACCCCACCCTCCCAAACACCCACCCCTAAACCTCCTCTAAATCATACACTCCCATCCCACCATCTACTAAACTACCCACTCCTCCCTACCTATAAATCTAACCCTGACCTAAATCCTGAGCCATCCTAAACCCAGGCCACTTAAACCCAGGCCCTGGGCCCTAAACCTGGGCCCTAAACCATACCCTGTAACCAACAAAAAATTAATCCTTACTAAACTCTAAACCAAACTAAACTCTAAACCAAACTAAACTAAACCCTAAACCCCAAAACTAAACCTAAACCCTAAACCCTAAACCCTAAACCCATAAACCTAAACCCCTAAACCCAAACCCAATCCTAAACTAAAATCAAACCCTAAACCCTAAACTCTAACAACCCAAATCTAAACTCTAAAACCACCTAAACTAAACCCAAAACCAAAACCCACTAAACCCTAAACCCTAAACCTAAACCCTAAACCCTACACCACCAACTTTCTACCTTGTGCTCTAGTGATTCCCCTTTTCCTCTCATTTTGGCTATTTGGCTACTTGATGGATGTTTTGCCTTCTCACTAAATTCCTTCTAGAATCGATGACTATTCAACTTTCATGTTTTACTTGGGTGACACCATGGATTGGCATTTTCCTTGATGATTTTTTGTGGGAGAAAATGATAGATCTAATGGATCTACTAGGGCATCATCTAACTTGGTTTGGCTTTGAAATCATTCAATGATGTCCTCACTAATATGGATAACTATTTAAGTAAGTCTGGAACTTGTTTCAACTTCTTTTGAGCAAACCTTGATTATGTGCTCTAATTTGATTGTGGAAAAGCTTGCTAAGCTATTTGAATTCACTTTAGTTGGAAAGTTTACTCTTCATAGACCGGAAATCATTCACTCTTTCTTTCATAGTCTGAAACTTTTGGCTACTTTTGTGATTTGTATAATTGATCCTCGCTAAATTTTGATTTAGTTAATGAATGATTTGGATTGCTCGTGTGTTTTTTCTCATCATTCTTATTTTGTTTTCAATTGCCAAATGAGGTTCTTTGAAATGGACTCAACTATTTCTCTTAGGGAAGAATCCTCAATCATTTGGATTTCTTTCCCAACTATGTGAATTCATTTTGTTAACCATCAATTCATTTTTTTTATGGGTGCTTAATTTGGTCGGCCTTTGCAAATTGATCAGGCAACGACTACGAAATATCAACCTTCTATGGCTAGAATCCTTATTGAATTGGACATTACCAAGAAACACCCCAAAAAAATCTAGTTGGGATCTAAAAATTACGGTTATATGTAGAAAGTTGAATTTAAAAATTTCTCTTTTGTTCTCAATATAAAATCCATTAGCATGATAATTGAATGTTTCATTGCATCCTCTAAAAGAAAATTCTTGTTAAGGAAATTATAGTTCCTAACCCTAGGTTGACCACTATTAAATATCAAAAAGTTAATTAAAAAAAAGGATTTCTTGAATGTTCCTAATAAGGCTATTTTACCTTTTACTTCTTCTTTGTAGTTGAAGGTTTCTAATGTGGAAAATATTAATGTTTCTAAACTTCTGGATGATGATTCTTTTCCTCAATCCGCATCCTTACTTTGATTGACAAAAAAGAAGCTTTAATTGAAAATATTAAAGAGAATATCAATGTTATGTATCATTTGAATTCAATGGAGAATATGGTTTTGGTTTCTCATGATATCCAATTTAAAAAAACTTGACTTTACTTTAGTTCAGGATGATTTAGATTCTCCAAAAAATTTGATTTTGTCTAATAATTTGGGTATTGAATAGGAAGGGCTGGATGTTCACACTTGCCTTCTTAATAAATCTATTTCTACTCCCTCTCTTCTATACTAGATACTCATTTGCCTTTAATAAACTCTAATGTTTTGGAAAAAGGAGAACTCATTTTTATATAGGAGACTTCCCCTAAATCTATGACTAATGTTGTTAAATCCTTCTCGGATGAAGATTCCATGGGAAAGGAAATGGTTTCAAACTTATCATGCTAAAAAAGAAAAAAATATTAAATACTTCCTTCCCAAATTGTCAAAAACACTAGATCTATTGTGGCCTCCCTCTCCTCTCTTAATTAATTATCCCTTTTTCATATTTCTTAATGTTTAGTTTTATTGTTTGGAATGTTAAAGAGATCAGCACTCTCTATTTGTAATAATATTAAAATCTTTTATGGAATTCATAATTTCTTTACTTATTATTTTGGAGCCTCTTATTCATTCAAATAAAATTAACCATGTTGCTAGAATGATCATCTTCAATAATTTTTTCTCTAATATTAGTAATAAATTTTGGTTTTATATAAGCATAACATTATCTAATCATGCTTCTCATTTGGTTTTATTAAACATAACTCTAATAGATTAAAAAACTTCTCTCCTTTTAGAATTGAACATGTGGATTAAGCATTGATGATTTATAATGTTGTGGCTAACAATTGGAAAGCTCAATTACATCCGATAATTCAATTATGGGGATGAATAGATTTAAGTTTAAGCTTAGAGACTAAAATAAAATATGGGTTGGTGGAACAAGCACTATTTTAATAACCTTTTTTCTAGTATCAAAGAGATAGACATATTGGTTTGTGATCTTAAAGTCTCTATTATGTCTGATCCTACTAAGATTAAGGACTTGACTAAGGTTAAAGATAAACTTGTTAATTTTGAGAATATGGAAGAGACTTATTGGCACCAAAAAGCTACTAGTAAACATATAGCGATGGTGATAGAAATACTAGTTATTTACATGCTTTAGTTAATAAAAATAGTGCTTTAAATAATATTCAAAAATTAAAGATGACAATGGAGAATGGATTATGGAGAATAATGATATTAAGGATTGACTATTAATTATTTTATAAATATGCTTAGTAAGAGTTTCTCTTATGAAGTTATTTTTTCTAAATTGCACATAATTCCTTCTATTATTACCAATGATGATAATAATTTGCTTACTATTGTACTTAATGAAGAGGAAGTTTTTAAAGTTCTTAATAGCATGAACATAGATTATGTTGCTAGTCTGGAGGGTTTCACTACCCAATTTATTCAAAAATTTTGGTTTATTATTAAAAATGATTTAGTTGAGGTTGTGGTTGGCTTTTTTTAATGGTAATCCTTTTCCTAGATATTTTTGTAGTGCTTCTATTGTTCTCATACCTAACAAGGATAATTTGGACTATTGGAGTGATTTTAAACCTATTAGTCTTTGCACCTTCTTCAATAAGCTAATTTCCAAAATTCTAACCAACAGGCTTAGTATTTTACTTCATAAGATTATCTCTCTCAACCAAACTAGTTTTACTATAGGTAGATCTATTTTTGATAATATTTTACTTGCTCAGAAATAATTCATGATATAGATGCTAAGACTAAAGGTGGCAACATTTTGTTCAAATTAGATATTACCAAAGCTTTTGATAATATCTCTTGGGATTTCTTTATCCATATTCTAAATTTATTTAGGTTTTCTGAAAATTTTATCTTTCTTATAAAAAACTGTATTAATAATGCCTGGTTTTCTATTTTACTTAATGGGGAATCCTTGGGTTTATTTCCTTCTTCCCATGGCTTAAGACAAGGGGATCCTCTATCTCCTACCTTAATTATTATTATTATTGAGTACTTATCTAGGAACATCAATGATCTATTGTTATACAATCCACGGAATGTATTACAAAACTTTTGGTGGTCATCTGTTTCTCATTTAAGCTTTCCGGATGATTTCATTATTTTTTTGCTTCTATTCTTCATATCAAGAATCTCAAGATTTGTTTAAATAAATTTGGTAGAAAGTGGTCTATCTATCAATGATAATAAAAGCTATTTTATTACTTCTTTGAGTATCTCCAATAATAAAATTAATCAAATCCTACATATCACTAACTTTAAACATCAACACCTTCCTCTTAAGTACTTGGGTGCTCCACTTTTTAAAGGTCCAATTTAATCTCATCTTTTTGATGAGTTAATTCAAAAAATTTTAAAAAAATTTTTCATTTGGGAATTTCATTTACTTTCCTTTGCTGTCAGGCTCACTATTCTTAAAAGCACTCTCAATTCAATGCCTCTTTATTTAAGTCAAACTATTATTCCACAAATGCTACTCTTATTAGAATTAATAGCCTCCTTAATAAATTTTTTTGGGATCCAATAACTCTATTAAAAGAATGCATTGGACTTCCTGGGATAAATGTTGTGGTCCTTTGGGTGAAGGTGGTCTCAATTGATTCATGAAGCTATCACTGCCTTCTCTCATAAGCTCTGGTGGAATTTTAGAAAGAATGATAGCCTTTGAGATAATTTTATGATGGAAAAATATTGCCAAGGTAAACACCCCCTCATTTGTGCTTATAAATTTGGTGACTCTTTTATTTGGAAAAGGCTTTGCTCCATTAAACGGGTTGTTGAATCCTTAATATTATGGGGTATTCATTCAGGTACTTCTTTCTTTTAGTAAGACAATTGGATTGGCAATGGCTCTATTGACTCCCTTTTATCTACACACTTTACTACTTCTATCAAAGTTAACTCTTTTTGGCTTAATAACAATTGGAATGAAATTTAACTTGAGAACTACATTCCTCTTTCTATTTTTGACAAGTTTTGCAACATCACAATCATTTCTATTAAATCGGATCAAATTCTTTTCAAGCTCTCTTACAATGGTGATTTCATTCTTAAAGAGGTTTGGAATTTTATTAGAGATATGCAGAACTCCTCTAATGTTTTCATTAAACTTTGGAACAATATCATTCACATTTCTTATTTAGTTTTGGCTTGGAGAATTTTGAACAACTTTATTCTCGTAGATTCCATACTCTGGATTAAAGGGTTTCATTTGCCTTCTAAGTGCTATTATTGCTTTCATATTGAAAATGTTAATCATGTCTTTGTCAATGGTACTATTGCTTCAAAATTATGGATTTTGTATGATGATTTTTTTAACACTAACTATTTTCATGGCTCCCTTTCGATATATCAACTTCTTGAAGTTTGTTTCCATAAAATTGTGAAAGGTCAGATCAATGTTTTAATTCCTATTACCCTTGTTTGGTTCATTTGGATGGATATAAATGATGCTAAATATCATGGAATCCCTATGAACCATAAAGGATCATTGCTTGAACTAAAGAAAAAATTCATGCTTTATTTAATGCAAATTTAATTAGTAATCTTCATTTCAGAGGTTACAAATTTGTGGCAAAAAAATTGGGTATCTCTTTGCATGATGACCCTTCCTACAAGAGTATTAGGATTATTCATTTAATTAAGCCTAAAGAAAATTTTATTAAGATCAATACTGATGGTTCTGTTTTCCCAAAAAAACATGGCTCTCATGGAATTCTTAGGGATTCTAAAGATATTGTGATTTGTGCTTTTGCCTACCCCCTCAAAGCTTGTTCTATTATTTATCCTGAGCTCATGGCTATTAACAAAGCTATTGATATTGATTTAAGCAAAGGCCTCTTTAATATTTGGATTGAAGTTGATGCTCTTCTTTTACTTGATATGCTCAAAATAATAAAATCGGAATGCTTATTTATTTTACCTTCTTAATCACACTAAAAAACTTCTTTCTCAAGTTTGCTACAAAATTTCTCACATTCTTCATGGAGGTAATGCTTGTGTTGATTTCCTGGCTAATTTGGGAGGGAATTAAATAACCTTACTTTATTTGATAACCATAGCTTACCTAAGCATTTGTGTGATCCTCTGGATAACACTAGGCTTCTTACCTCATTTAACCATCTATTTTGTTGATCCTTTTGCTATGGTGGTTTTATTAAGTCTATTTTTTGGTTGTTTATTTTATGCTTCCCTCACCAAGAAGTGGTTTTTGCTGAGTTTATTTCGATGCTTAGAACCCCTTCCTCTTAACCCCATTCTTTACTTGACTGCCCCCTTTTTGGGTCGTAGTGGTGTTGTTTTAATTGGTTTTCCTATCCTCGAGGGTGGCTTTCTATGGCTCATGCTTTGCATCTTTAATCACATAGCTAGTGATTTTCTTAGGGTCTCTTATTGGGTTGTGTTTGTGCAGTTGTTAGCCTTTTATTACTAGATGATGGGTTTGCCTCTAGTTTTGGATGGTTGTGGCTTTATTCAAATGTTTTATGGTTGGTTGTTGGTTATTGCTATTTGCTTCTTTCATCACTAGCTATTTTGGGTGGTTATGTTTTTCATAATGTTGTTAGCCTCTTTTGGCTTGGCTTAGTTTTGAGTTTTTTGGTGGTTGTTATTCTCCTTTCTTGGTTTGGCTTGGGGGTTTCTGCTATTTGGTTTTTCCATCTACCTTGTGGATTGGTGGTAGCTATTCTATGGTTGTTGTCTTCCTATTTTCTCCTTTGTGGTGACCGATTTAGAAGGGGTTTTGTTTGCCTCTAGCCTTGTTCCTTTCCTTCCAATTTTGCTACTTGTTGTTGGGGTCCTCATTGGTGTTTGTCTAGCTAGGTGACAACCATGTTTGTTTCTTGGCTATTTTGGAGATATCCAGGTGGGTTGTGGCTTTGTCTGTTATTGTTCTTTCCCTCTTTTTTGGGCTTGTTTTGGCTTTGTCTACTAATTGATTTTATTAGCTGACTGAGCTAGTTGGCTATTTTGGTTGGCTGGGTTAGTTGGCTGAGTGGATGTGTTGGCTACATTTGATGGTTGATTTAGGTGTTTTTGGTTGGGTTTCTGGTCAGCTTTTAGGTTAGTTATCCTCTCTTGGGTGCAGCTACTTTTCCTTTATTTTTGCTTCCCTATTTGGGTGTTGATTTTCTCTTTTAATTTCTCCTATTGCTCATCCTATTGGCTACTAGCCTAGGTTTTATTAGTTGTTTTGTGGGGTGGAGGATATGAGCTCTTATGGTTATTTTGGTCCTTTTTTAGGACTTGTTGTTGAGGTTGGCTTGAGGGATTTTGTGGCTACTATCTTGCCTTTGATGCTTTTGTCATGGCTTGGTGTTTTGGGGTTTATGTTTGCTATTGGTTTTGACTCCCTCTGCTTTATTTGGATCTCCTTGTTTCTTGATATTTTCCTCTTGGATGGTGGTGGTGGATTTTTTTGTTTTTTTGGTTGCCTTGGTGGTGGTTTTGATGACAGTTTCTGGATGCCCTCTTGGTCTCTTTATGCTATGGCTTTCCTCTCTATGGTGTTGCTTATCTCCTCTTATTTTGTTGTTTGGGTGGAGGTTTTTCCCTTAGATTTGGATTGCTAATGCTCTGTAGATGTCGTGGGTTGTTGTTATGCCTTTGGGACTATTTTGCTCGATTGTGCTATTCCCGCTTTTTATGCTGACTGCCCCATTTTCATGTTTCTTTTCTATTGGTGGTGGCTTTGGTGGAGTAACGGCTTAGTTAATTTTTAGCCACATCTTATTGTAACTCATGGGATCGGCTTTATTGATTGGGTGTGGGTTTTGGTTGGTTGGCTATTGGCGGCTATATTTTCTCTCTGTCTATTTGGTGCAAGAACTGGATCACTATGGAATGTTTTTCCTTGGATGGTTGCATATCGGGTATCTTTGGATTTCCTTGATGTTTCCTCATATCTTCTCTCGGTTGGTAGCATATGATTGTAACCCTTCACATGATGTTTGAATATTCATATGTATTGTTGCCCCTTGAGATGATCTTTACTAAGCCTGAGCCTTCTTTTTCTCAGCTCTTTCTAAATTGTTTACTTTATCTTTTTCCCTTGAGCTATGACCATTTTTTTATAGTGTTTTGATTTTTTTTGTAGGTTGGAACTTCACAAATGGAATGATATAAACCTAGTCAACTCAAGTACTGTTGATGTGGATCTTGCTTATCTTGACTTCTCAAAGGGATCATGAGCTACTGTTGACTAGTCATTTTACTACATTCTTGAGTTATATTAATCTTATTTTGTGTCATTTCTCATTTGCTTTATGTTGTTGTATTTGCTATTTTATTTTCTTTTTCCATTATACTTAGATGGGGGTTTACCTCTTTAGGTTTTTTCTAGCTCTGTGAGGAGTAAAAATTTGAGCTTTACCCCTTTTAAAGATGTTGTATCCTTTTATTTTATGTTAATAAAATTCTAAGTTTCTCTAAAAAATTACCCTAAACTAAACCCTAAACCCTAATAAATAAATAAATAAACCTAAACCCAAAATTTAAAAAAAACCCTAACCCTAAACCCTAAAAGCCAATAAACCCTAAACCCTAAACCCTAAACTCCTAAAAAAACCCTAAAATCTTAAACCCTAAACTCTTCTAAAATCTAAACTAAACTAAAATCTAAACTAAATCTAAATCTAAACTCTAAAAAATATAAACTAAATCTAAATTAAACTAAACTAAATAAAATCACTCAAACTAAAATTTAAACTAAAAAACTAAAATCTAAACTAAACTAAAAAATCTAAGCTAAACTAAAATCTAAACTCTAAAACGCTAAATCTAAACTACAGTAAACTCTAAACTCTAAAACTAAATCTAAAATCTAAACGACACTAAACTAAATCTAAAATCTAAAATAAATAAAAATCTAAACATAAAAAATCTAAAACTAAATCTAAAAACTAGTTCTAAACTAAACTAAATCTAAACTGAATCTAAAATCTAAAAATCTAAACACTAAAACTTAAACCTAAACCCTAAAAAACCCTAAAGCCTAAATCGAACCCTTAACTAAATTAAATCTAAACTAAACTAAAACTAAACTGTAAACTAAATCTAAAAATCTAAAAATCTAAACTAAACTAAAATCTGAACTATGAAATCAAAAATCTAAACTAAATCTAAACTCTAAAATAAATCTAAAAATCGAAACTAACCCTAAAACCTAAATCTAAACTTTAAACTAAATATAAAAATCTAAACAAAATCTAAACTAAATCTAAAAATTTAAATCTAAACTGAAATCTAAAATCTAAACTAAACTAAAATCAAAACTAAATCAGAATCTAAAATCTAAAAATCTAAACTAAATTTAAACTAAATTAAACTAAGTCTAAAAATCTAAGCGCTAAACTAAAAGTCTAAACTAAAAAATTAAAATCTAAACTAAACTAAAAACTAAACTAAAAAAAATCTATAAAAATCTAAACTAAATCTAGACTAAAGTAAATCTAAATGAAAATCTATAAAATGAAACTCTAAACTCTAAACTCTAAACTAAACTAAACTAAATTTAAACTAAAGTAAAACTAAACATTAAACTAAATCTAAAAATCTAAAAATCAAAACTAAACAAAAATCTAAACTCTAAAATCTAAAATCTAAACTAAATCTAAATTATAAACTACATCTAAAAATCTAATCTCTAAATCTAAAAATTTAAATCTAAACTAAAATATAAACACTAAAACTCTAAATCTAAACTAAACTAAACTCTAAATTCTAAAAATAAATCTAAAATCTAAACTAAACTAAACTAAACTAAATAAAAATAAAATCTAAACTAAATCTAAACTTTAAAATAAATAAAAATCTAAACTTAAAAAAAATCTAAAACTAAATCTAAAAATTAAATCTAAACTTATCTAAACTAAACAAAATCTATACTAAAAAAATCTAAATTAAATCTAAACTAAACTAAATTAAACTAAAAACAAAATCTAAATCTAAAATCTAAATTAAATTATGTCTAAACTCTAAATCTAAAATCTAAACTAAATCTAAACTCTAAACTCTAAAATCTAAACTAAATCTTAAAATCTAAATCAAAACTAAAATCTAAACTCTAAAACTTTAAATCTAAACTAAACTAAACTCTAAAGTCCAAAACTAAATCTAAAATCTAAACTAAACTGAACTAAATGAAATAAAAATAAAATCTAAACTAAATCTAAACTCCAAAAAAAAAATTAAATTTAAAAAATCTAAACCAATATCTAAACTAAATGTAAACTAAACTAAATCTAAACAAAATATATAGTAAAAAAATCTAAACTAAATCTAAACTAAACTAAAACTAAACTCTAAACTAAATATAAAAAAAATAAAATAAACTAAACTCTAATATAAACTAAAAAATCTAAAATCTAAATTAAATCTAAACTCTAAACTAAATCTAAAAATCTAAACTAAAATATGAACTCTAAAACTCTAAATTTAAACTAAATTAAACTCTAAATTCTACAATAAACTAAACTAAATAAAATAGAATCTAAATCTAGAATCTAAAAATAAAAATCTAAAGTTAAAAAATCTAATAAAAATCTAAAAACTAAATCTAAAATAAATCTAAACTAAATATAAACTAAACTAAAACTAAACTCTAAACTAAATCTAAAATTCCAAAAATCTAAACTAAACTATAATCTAAACTCTAAAATTTAAAATCTAACCTAAATGACACATTAAACTAAATCTAAAATTCTAAACTAAATCTAAAATTCTAAATCTAAATAAAAATCTAAACTCTAAACTCTAAATCTAAACTAAACAAAACTCTAAACTCTAAACTAAATCTAAAATTTAAACTAAAACTAAAGCTAAATAAAAATAAAATCTAAACTAAATCTAAACTCTAAAATAAATAAAATTTAAACCTAAAATCTAAAACTAAATCTAAAACTAAATCTAAATTAAACCTAAACTAAAGTAAATCTAAAGTAAAACTAATCTAAACTAGAAAATCTAAACTAAATCTAAACTAAACTAATTCTAAACTCTAAACTAAATCTAAAATCTAATCAAAATAAACTATAATCTAAACTAAAATATCCTAAAACTAAATAAACAAAATCTAAAATTTAAACTAAATAAACTCTTCTAAAATCTAAATCTAAACTTTGAACTAAACTAAACTAAAATCTAAATCTAAAATCTAAACAAATAAAAAAAAATCTAAACCCAACTAAATATAAACTAAACTAAATATTCTAAACTCAAAACTCAAATCTAAACTAAATTAAACTAAAATCTAAACTTATCATAATCTAAAATCAAACAAACCTAAACCCAACCCAAAACCATAAACCCTAAAAAGCCCTAAACTAACCTCACTAAACCTAAACCACTCTAAACTAAAATCTAAAATCTAAACAAAACTAAACTAAACTAAATTAAAATTTAAACTCTAAAATCTAAATTAAATCTAAACTAAACTAAATCTAAAAATCTAAACTCCATACTAAAAAATCTAAAACTAAAATCTAAACTAAACTAAAATCTAAACTAAAAAAAAATCTAAACTAAACTAATAATCTAAACTCTAAACTCTAAACTAAACTAACTAAATCAAAAACAAAGCTAAACTAAAACTCTAAATCTAAAATCTAAATCTAAAACTAAAATCTAAACTAAATCTAAAATCTAAAACTAAATCTAAAACTAAATCTAAAAATCTAAATTAAACTAAATTTAAATCTAAATCTAAACTAAAATATAAATTCTAAACTCTAAATCTAAACTAAACTCAACTAAATCAACTCTAAAATAAATAAAATCTAAACCTAAAATCTAAAAATAAATCACTAAATCTAAACTAAATCTCTCTATAAATCTAAACTAAAATCTAAACTAAACTAAAAACTCTACCAAATCTCACACTAAACTAAATCCTAACCTCCACTAACTCCAAACTCCTAAACCCACCACTACTAACCCTCTACTAAACTCCTAAAATTCTAACTAAACCTCTAATAATAAACTAAATCTACTAAATCATAAACCCTAATAAACTACCCACCCTAATAAATAAAATAAACCCTAAATTTAAAATCTAACCTAAACTCATAAACCTATAAACCCACCCTAAACCCTAAACCATAACCCTAAACCTAAACCCTAAACAATAATAAACTAAATCTACTAAACTAAACTAAATCTAAAATCTAAACTCTAAACTAAATCAAATCTAAACAAAACAAAATTTAAAATCTATAAACTAAAATCTAAATCTAAAATTTAAATCTAAACTAAAATCTAAAAAATGAAACTCATCTAAACTCTAAAATCTAAAATCTAAACTAAATCTAAACTAAACTAAATCTAAAATCTAAATCTACTAAAATTTAAACTTCTAAATATAAAATAAACTAAACTCTAAACTCTAAAACTAAATCTAAAATCTAAACTGAACTAAATAAAACTAAATAAAAATAAAATCTAAACTCTAAAATAAATAAAAATCTAAACCTAAAAATTCTAAAACTAAATCTAAAATAAAATATAAACTAAAGTAAATCTAAACTAAATCTAAACTAAAAAATCTAAATTAAAAAGCTAAACTAAATAAACTAAATCTAAAATATAAACTAAATAAACTCTAAACTAAACTAAAAATCTAAATTTAAACTCTAAATAAACTATATCTAAACTACGCTAAACTAAACTAAACTAAATCTAAACTACAAATTAAATCTAAAATATAAACTAAATAAAATCTAAACCTAAATCTTAACCCAAAACTAAATCTAAAACTCTGGCTAATCTAAACAAACTAAGCTAAAATCTAAAATCTAAACTAAATCTCTAAAATCTAAATTCACCTAAACCCTAAAACCATAAACCCAACTCTAAACCATTAACCTAAACCCTAAACCCTAACCCTAAACTACCCAACTAAACCTAAATCACATACCCAAACCCAACCCTTATCCCTAAACCCTACTAAACCCAAACAACTAATCTAAAACCTTAAACTAAACTCTCTAAACAAAATTTAAAAACCTAATAATTAAAATCTAAACTAATTAAATCTATATAAAATATAAACTAAACTAAAGCTAAATTATAAAATCTAAACTAAAAATATAAACTAAATCTAAACAAAACTAAATCTAAACTAAAATGTTAGAATCTAAACTCATAACTCTAAACTAAACTAAACTAAATCTAGACTAAACTAAAACTGAACTCTAAACTAAATTTAAAATCTAAAAAATAAATTTAAAGTCTAAAATCTAAACAAAATCTAAACTCTAAACTAAATCTAAAAATCTAAATCTAAACTAAAATCTAAACTCTAAAACTTGAAACATAAACTAAACTAAACTCATTACTCTAAAATAAAATGTAAAATCTAATCTAAATTAAACTAAATAAAAATATATTCTAAACTCTAAAATAAATAAAAAGCTATACCTAAAAAATATAAAACTAAATCTAAATTAAATATAAAATAAACTAAATCTAAACTAAATCTAAACTAAATCTAAACTCTAAACTGAATCTAAAATCTAACCTAAAAAAACTAAAATCTAAACTAAAAAACTAAACTACAAACCTAAACTAAATAAACTAAATCTAAATCTAAAGTAAACTCTAAACTAAACTACAAATCTAAATTTAAGCACTAAACTAAACTAAATCTAAACTAAGCTAAACTAAAATTAAATATAAAATCTTAAATCAAAAAACTATCTAAAAAACTAAAATAAACTAAATTTAAAACTCTAAACTAAAAAATCTAAACTAAACTAAATGAAAAATTTAGACAAAATCTAAACTAAATCTAATATCTAAAAATCTAAAATCTAAAACCTAAACCTAAAACAAAAACCATAAACCCTAAACCCCCACCTTAAAGCCTAAATCTTAAACTCCCTAAACAACTAACATTAAACTAATCTAAAATCTAAACTAAATCTAAATTTAAACCTTAAAAATCTACTAAATCCAAACCAAACTAAACTAAATCTAAAATCTAAACTCTAAACTAAAAATCTAAACTAACAAACTAAAATATAAACTAAACTAAAATTAAAAATCAAAAAAATCTAAACTAGTCTAAAAATCTAAAATAAATCTAAACTAAACTAAATCTAACTGAAATATAAAAATCTACACTCTAAGCTCTAAACTAAACTAAACTAAATCCAAACTAACTAAAAAAACTAAAACTAAACTCTAAACAAAATATAAATATCTAATCTAAACTAAAATCTAAACTAAATCTAAACTCTAAACTAAATTTTAACTCTAAACTAAATCTAACATAAACTAAATCTAAATAAAATCTAAAAAATTTAAATTTAAACTAAAATCTAAACTCTAAAACTCTAAATCTTAAAATAAACTAAAATCTCTAAAATCTAAACTCTAAACTAAATAAAAAAATAAAATCTAAACTAAATCTAAATAAAATAAATAAAATCTAAAAAAATCTAACTAAAATTAAATCTAAACTAATTCTAAACTAAACTAAATCTAAACTAAATCTAAACTAAAAACTAAATTTAAACTAAATATAAACTAAATTAAACCTAAACTCTAAACTAAATCTAAAATCTAAACTAAATAAACTAGTATCTAAATGAAAAAATCTAAAATAAAAACATAAACTAAATAATCTAAATAAAATTGAAACTAAATAAACTCTAAACTAAATTAAAATCTAAAAACTATAAACTAAAACTAAATCTAAACTAAACTAAACTAAATTAAACTAAATCTATACTGAAAACTCAATCTAAAAACTAAACTAAATAAAATATGAACCTAAATCTAAACCCTAAAACTAAATCTAAATTAAATCAAAACTAAACTAAATAAAGTAAATCTACAAACTCTAAACTAAAATATAAACTAAACTAAACTAAATCTAAATCAAAATCTAATCTAACTAAAATCTCTATAAATCATCCCCTCAAACCCAAACCCTAAACCTAAAACCCTAAACCAAATCTTAAAACTAAATGCTAAAAAAAATTAAATAAAACCTAAAATTAAATTAAAACCTAACATAAAAAATAAAATAATACCCACCCTAACCCTAAACTCTAAACCTAAACCCAAACCCTCCCACATTAAATCCTACCATCCAAACTTACCTTGTTAACCCTTCATACCCACAACCTACCCTATTAACCTAAAACCCTCCACAACTGTATCCCTCCCAAACTAAACCTAAACTAAATAAAACCTAAAAATAAAAGAAATAAAAAACCTAATCCTAAATAAATTAACAAAAATTAAAAAATAAAAACCTAAACTAGAACCTAAACCTAAACCTAAAATTAAAATAAAATAAATAAACAAAAACTTAAATGAAAATAAGAAATAAAATAAATATAAAAAACGTAAATAAAATAAAATAAAATATACCTAAATTAAAATCTAACAAAAACTTAATAAAAAACTTAAACCTAAAAATAAAACCTAAAACTAAATAAAAAATAAAACCTAAACCCTAAACCCGAAATCCTAAAACTTAAACCTTAAACTCTAAACCCTAAACTAAACCCTAAACCCTAATAAAATAAAAATAAAACCTAAACCCTAAATTTAAAAAAAACTAAACTGACCAAAAACCATAAACCCTAAACCCCACTTAACCTAAACCTAAAACTCTGTATACTAAACTAAATCTAAAATCTAAATTAAACTAAAGACTAAACTAAATCTAAATATAAATAAATTATACTAAATTTAAAATTTAAACTCAGTAAAATCTAAACTAAAAAACTAAAGTCTAAAACTATAAGAACTAAACCAAAAAAAATCTAAACTAAATTAAAAAGCTAAATTAAATCTAAACCAAACTAAATCTAAACTAAAATATAAAAATCTAAACTCTAAATAAAACTAAACTAAATCAAAATTAAACTAAAACTAAACTCTAAACTAAATGTAAAAATTTTAAAATCTAAAATCTATAATCTAAAATCTAAACTAAATCTAAACTATAAACTAAATCTAAAATTCTAAACTAAATATAAACTAAACTAAACTAAACTAAATCTACACTAAACTCTAAACTAAATGTAAAAATCTAAAATCTAAGCTAAATCTAAACTCTAAACAAAATTTAAAAATCTAAAACTAAAATCTAAATCTAAAATTTAAATTTTAAATTGTAAACTCAAAATCTAAATCTAAACTAAACTAAACTCTAAACTCTTGCTAAATCAAAATTTATATTAAATTAAACTAAACTACTTAAGAATAAAATCTAAGCTAAATCTAAACTCTTAAATAAATAAAATTTAAACCTAAAAATCTAAAACTAAATCTAAAAAGTATATCAAAACTAAATCTAAACTAAGCTAAATCTAAACTAAATCTAAACTAAGTCAAAACTTAAAAATCTAAACTAAATCTAAACCAATCTAAATCTAAAAATCTAAACTAAATATAATGTAAACCTAAATTTAAACCATAAAACTAAACCTAAACTTAACTAATAAAATAAATTAAATCTAAAACTCAATAATATCTACTACTTCTAAAATCTAAACTAAATCTTAATAAAAAATCTAAACTCTAAAACCTGGATCTAAAAACCCTACCCACTGACTAAACTCTAACCCTACCACAAACCTTACTCTAACCCACAAATGCACTCACTTAAACCCTAAACTGAGCCTAAACCCCACCCAGCTCTAAATCATAAACCTAAACCTAAACCTAAACCCTAAACTCCTGACCCCACCCTAAATCTAACCATAAACCCTAAAACCACTAAACTAACTAAATTTATACTAAAATACTAAATCTAACCAAACTAAATCTAAATCTAAATCTAAACTATCTAAAATAAATCTAAATCTAAATCTAAACTAATAAATCTAAATTACTAAATCCTCTAAATCCTAAACTAAACTCTCTAAACTAAAATAAACTACTAAAAAAATAAAATAAATCACTAAAAATATAAATCTAAACTAAATAAACTAAATCAAAAAAACTAAACTACTCTAAAACTCTAAACTAAAATCTCTAAACTAAATCTAAACTAAATAAACTCTAAACTAAATCTTAAAATAAATAAATCTCTAAATTAAACTATTAACTAATCATAAAATAAATCTAAAATTTAAAAAATAAAATCACTACTCTAAACTAAATTAAATCTAAAATACTAAACTAATAATAAATCTAAACTCTAAACTAAATCTAAACTAAACTAAACTAAAATAATCTAACTAAACTAAATCTAAATCTAAATATAAACCTAAACAAAACCATGGCCCTAAACCTAAACCAAACTAAACTAAACCCCAGACCAAACCCAAAACCCTAAAACTCTAAAATCTAAAATAAAACTAAAAATTCAAAATAGTAAATCTAAACTAAATATAAACTAAATCTAAACTACTAAATAAATCAAAATCTAAAACTAAACTAAATTAAACTAACTAAATCAAAACTAAAACTAAATTTAAAACTAAATCTAAATTTAAATCTAAACTAAAATATAAAATCAAAACTAAATAAACTAAAACTCTAAAAAATTTAAAATCTAAACTAAACTAAAATCTAAACTCTAAAATCTTAAATCTAAACTAAATCTAAATTCTAAACTAAACTAAATCAAAACTAAATCTAAACTAAATCTAAAATCTAAATCTAAAAAAAAATCTAAAACTCTAAACTAAATCTAAATCTAAAATAAATAAACCTAAATCTATAAACTAAATATCAAATTTAAGCTAAATCTAAATAAACTAAATTTAAACTATACACTAAAATCTAAAGAAACTAAACTAAAATCTAAATAAACCCAAAATCAGCTAAATCTAAAAAATCTAGGCTAAACCTAAAAAAACAAAATATAACCTCCACTAAATCTAACCACACAAAATCTAAACCCACAAATCCTAAACCACTCTAATCCAAACCTTAAACCCCCAACCCTACCACCACTTCTTAACATTAAACAAACTAGCTGACCCTAAAACCCAAACCACAAACTCTAATCCTAAATCTAAACTAAAACTAATTTTAAACTAAATAAACCTAAAAAGAAAATAAATAAAAACTTAAACCTAAATAAAATAAAATAAAATAAAACATAAACTAACCTACCTAAACTTAAATAAAAAAGCTAAAATAAAATAAAATAAATAAATCTAAACTAAAATTAAAATAAACTAAAAATAAAAAAACTAAATTAAATAAAACTAATTCAAAATAAAATAAAAATAAAATAAAATAAAAAACTAAATAAACATAAATCTAAAATAAAATAAAATAAAAATAAAATAAAAAAATAAACTTAACACTAAATATAATAAAATAAAACCTAAAAATAAAATAAACCTAAAACCTAAATTAAAAGAAACTAAAAAACCAAATCAAAACCCTAAACCAAACCATAAACACTAAACCCTAAACTAAACTAAACTAAATCTAAATCAAACAAAACTAAATCTAAAGTAAATCTAAATTTAAACTCAAAATTAACTAAACTTAAAATCTAAAGTCTAAACTAAATTTAAACTAAACTAAAATCTAAACTAATTAAAAAACTAAACTAAATTAAACTAAATTTAAACTAAATTAAATTAAACTAAAATATAAAATCTAAAACTAAACTCTAAACCAAACTAAAATTAAATCTAAAATAACTAAAACTAAAACTAAAACTCTACTAAATCAAAATCTAAAATCTAAAATCTAAACTAAATCTAAACTCTAAACTAAATCTAAAAATCTAAATCTAAACTAAAATCTAAACTAAAATCTAAACTCTAAAATTCTAAATCTAAACTAAAAAAAACTAAACTAAAACTAAATCTAAGACTAAACTACTAAATAAAATAAATAAAATAAAATCTAAAATCTAAAAACTTAAAATATAAACCTTAATCTAAAACTAAATCTAACTAAATCTAAACCAAACTTTGTAAACAAATTCACTAAATCTACTAAAAAGCAACAAAATCAAAACTAAACAAAATCTAAACTATAAATTAAATCTAAACTTTAAATAAAATTAAAATCTAAACTAAAAATTTAAACTAAAAACTAAAACTAAATAAGCTAAATCTAAAAACTAAACTAAATACTCTAAACTAAAAAATCTAAATTTAAACTATAAACTAAATTAAATCTAATCTAAAATTAAACTAAACAAACTAAATCTAAATTAAAACATAATAAAAATTTAAACTAAATAAAATAATAAAAAACTAAAAATTAAATCTAAACTAAATCTAAACTAAAAATAAACTAAATCTAAAAACTCTAAACTAAAATCTAAACTAAACTATAAAAAAAAACTAAACTAAAATCTAAAATCTATATAAAACTTACTAAAAAACAAAAAACCATAAGCCTAAACTAAAACCCTAAACCCTAAAACTAAACTAAAACCTAAAATCTACTCTAAATTTAAAGTATATCTAAATCTAAACTCTAAATATAAACTAAATCTAAACTAAAATAAAAATCTAAACTTTAAACTAAAATCTAAACTAAATTATAAATCAAAACTAAATAAACTAAACTAAAATTTGAACTAAATCTAAAAAATCTAAACTCTAAACTCTAAACTAAACTAAACTAAATCAAAATAAAAAAGTAAAACTAAACTCTAAAACAAATTAAAAAAAATCTAAACTAAACTAAAATCTAAATCTAAAATCATAAATCTAAAATCTAAACTAAACTAAATCTATAAATCAAAATAAAATCTAAACTATACAAATCTAAAATATAAAAAAACTCTAAAACTCTAAAACTAAATCTAAACTCTAAAATGATCTAAAACTAAATCTAAAATAAATCTAAACTAAATCTAAAACTAAATAAACTAAAATACACAAATCTAACTTACTAAAATCTAAAATAAAACCCAAACCAAATAAATCACAAAAAATCTAAACTATAAACCTAAACCCTAAAACTAAAAACCTAACAAAACTCTAAATCTAATCACTTTCTAAACCTAAATCTAAACTAAATCTAAAAACCCTAAACTCTAAACCCTAAACCCTAAAATCTAAATCTAAAAATTACCTAAAACTAAAAAAATAAAAAACTTAAACCTAAATAAAATAAAAACATAAACTAACCTAAAGCTAAAAAATTAAAAACTAAACTAAACTAAAATAAAATAAATAAATCTAAAGCTAAAAAAATAAAATAAACTTGAATAAAACTAAATTAAAATAAAACTAAATTAAAAATAAAATAAAATATCTAAAATAAATAAAATAAAACTAAATAGACCTAAATCTAAAAAAAAAATAACTCTATGAATAAAACCTAAAATAAATAAAAATAAAACTTACCCTAAACCCTAATAAATAAAAATAAAAAACCTAAAATCTAAATAAAATAAAATAAATAAAAACCTAAATGAAAGAAAACCTAAACTTAAACCTAAACCCTAAAAAACTAAATCTAAACCATAAAACCACAAAACCATAAAATAAACTAAAAAAAACCTAAACTAAACTCTAAACTAAATCTAAAATCTAAGCAAAATAAAAATCTAAAAGTAAATCTAAAATTTAAACTCTAAAATTCTAAATTTAAAAATCAAAAATCAAAACTAAAAATTTAAACTAAAAAAAAACTAAAACTAAACTAAAACTAAAAAAACTCTAAAACTAAAATTCTAAAAAATTTAAACTAAATTAAATATAAACTAAAATCTAAAAATCTAAACTCTAAACCAAACTAAATTAAATCTAAACTAAACTAAAAACTAAACACTAAACTATATCAAAAAATCTAAATCTAAATGAAACTAAATTTAAACTAAATCTAAAATCTAAACTAAATCTAAACTAAAATAAATCTAAAAATCTAAACTAAATCTAAACTAAATCTAAAAATCTAAATCTAAACTAAAATTTAAACTCAAAAAACTTTAAATCTAAAATTAAACTAAACTAAACCCAAATAAAATCTAAAACTAAAAAAAAAAAATATAAACTAAATCAAACTCTAAAAATAAATAAAATCTAAACCTAAAAATATAAAACTAAATCTAAAAATTATCTAAATAAAATCTAAATAAACTAAATCTAAACTAAATAACTAAATCTAAAATCTAAACTAAATCTATCTATAAATTAAATCTAAAATCTAAAAATAAATAAAGTAAAATCTGCAATAAAAACCTAAACTAAAAACTAAACTAAATAAACTAAATCTAAAATCTAAACTAAATAAACTCTAAACTAAATAATTCAACTAAAACTAAAACTAAATCTAAATAAACAAAACTAAATCTAAATTAAACTAAATCTAAAATATAAACTAAAATCTAAACTAAATAAACCACAAAAACTAAAATCTAAACTAAATCTAGAAACTAAAAAAAAATAAATTTAGAAACTCTTACTAAAATCTAAAATTAAACTAAATCAAAAAAAAATCTAAATCAAAATATAAAACTAAATCTAAACTAAAATCTAAACTAAAATCTAAAACTAAACACTAAAACTAAAATAAAACTCTTCTAAACTAACTAAAACCTAAAAAGAATTTAAAAAAACTAAATCTAAAAACTAAATCTAAAGTAAATCTAAACTAAATTAAATCTAAACTAAATCTAAAGAAAATCAAAACTAAATCTAAAACCTAAACTAAATAAACTAAAATCTAACCTAAAAAATATAAACTAAAATCCTAAACTAAATTTAAAATCTAAACTAAGTAAAATAACCTAAACTAAAATCTAAATAAATCTAAATAAACTAAATAAACCAAACTAAACTAAATAAATATATAAAAACAAAATCTAAAATTTTAGCTAAATAAAATCTAAACCCAAACTAAATCAAAACTAAATAAACTAAATCTATAAACTCTAAACTAAATCTAAAACTAATAAACTAAATAAATAAAATCTAAAAATCTAAACTCTAAAACTAAACCAAAACTCTAAACCCTAAATGAAAAAACCACTAAATAAATACTCAAACCCTAAACTAACTAAACCCTAAACCCAAAAACCCTAACCCTAACCATACTCCTAAAAAAAAACATAAACTATAAAACTTAAATTAAATAAAATAAAAAACTCACTAAAATAAATAATAAAAATAAAAATAAAATAACTAAACATAAACCTAAACTCAACTAAAATAAAATAAAATAAATAATAAACTAAACCAAATAAAATAAATAAAACCAAAAAATTAAATTAAAATAAACAAAATAAAAACCTAAAATAAAATAAATAAATAAATCTAAATAAAAATAAAATAACCTAAAATAAAGGGAAAACTTAAACCAAAACAAAACTTAAACCCTAAACTAAACCCAAAACTACCCAACTAAAATAAAAACTAACCCTAAATTAAAAAAATCTAAACTTAAAATAAAATCTAAACTATTAAAAACCTAACTCTAAAAAATGACTATCTAAACTAAATCTACTAAACCCTAATCCTACTACCAAATCAAAATCTACTATCATTTAAACTAAATATATAATCTAAACTAAAATCTACTAAATAATCTAAACTAGGCTAAAACTACTAGACTACCACTAAATGTCTACAAATCACTAAATAAATCTAAAAAACTCTATCTTTTACCCATGCTAACCCAAACCTAAACTTGCCCTGCCTACTAATCCTACTAAACTAAATCTACCACAACTTAAACCTAAACTATACCTAAAATAAATAAATAAAAACTCAAATAAAATAAAATAATAAAATAAAATAAACCTAAACTAAAACCTAAACCTAAAAATAAAAATAAAATATTAAATAAAACTATCTAAAAATAAAAACCTAAATGAAACTAAAAAATAAAATATACACAAAATAAAAAAAAACTAAATAAAATAAAACTAAATCTAAATTAAAAATAAAATAGAAAAATAAAATAAAATAAAAACTAAATAAAACCTCAACCTAAAATAAATAGAAAATAAAACTTAAAATCCAACCAAAATCCTAAACTACCTAAACCCAAACCTAAATCTAAATTAAATCTAAACTCTTATATTTTGATTTTACCCAATTTGGTCTTTTAAGTCAATTTGGGTCAACATAGGTCAAGAGGGCCAATTAGGTATGGTTTTTCTCTATTGAAGGTCAAGTCATATTCAAATATTGATTTTGAGTTGGTATGAATCATTGGTTTTGATTTAGCTTAGGTTATAATTTGGCTAGTTTAGGTTCTTTTGTTAAATGACTAAACCAACCTACAATTTGTGATACTTGATCAACTTATGATCAAAATCATGATAGGAGGCTTTGGTTGGCTTAGTTCAATCCAATTTTAAATGGAACTTGGATTAAATAGGTCAAATTGGCCACTTTGGGTCAAGTGGACCAATTGAGTTTAGTTGGCTTGATTTTGGTTGAGTTTTATTTAGTTGAGTTTATATATGGATTTAATTGATTTATAAATTCAATTGCAATTGATTTGGGTTTGGATAAATTTTGGTTCATTTGATATTCTCAAGATGACTAGGTTGGGTTTAACTTAAATTTTAGTTTAGTTTGATTGTAATTTCATCTATATTTGGGAAGATAATTGAAGAATAATTGAGTCATAAAAAATTAATTGAATTGGGTTTGAATTGAATGATTTTTGGCTAAGTCCATGGAAATGGTTTATGTGTCTTAAAGATCTTGATTTAGTTTGATTTAGTTTTGATGATTTAAATATATCTCAATTATATTTGTGAAGATAATTGAAATAAGATGATTGTTAGAAAATCAATTGAGTTTGGGTTGATTTAAAATTTCTGAGTCCATGAAGGTAGGTCATCTAAACTTAGGTTAAGTGCTTTAGTTTGATTTGATTTAGTTTGATTTAGTCATTTGAATGTAGATTTGATTTATGTTTAAAAGATGATTAATATAAATTGATTATGTAAATCAATTAATTTTGGATTGATTTAGATTAAGATTTGGCTAAGTCCATGGGATAAGTCATAGAGCTTAGGTTTGAATATTTGATTTGATATCTAATATAATTTGATTAGGTTTGATAATTTAATTTGTTGTAGCTTAAGAAGGTGAACATGGGTTGGGTTCAAGCTATGGGTTAATAGATTTCCTAATCTAAGGAATAACATAATCCACGATTAACTCTTCTAAGTCTAAGCAGGCTAAAATTAACCTAAATGCTAAAGTGTCTTATGGTAGGAAGTTTTAGTGTCTAAAGACTCTAAGTCTAAGATGGGAAAATTGAATCCTCACTCCAAAATGAGGTCAACAAAAGGACTCCCAATAGGTGTGGTGTCTAGCATGTATTGGCATTGATCGAGATGATCAACAACATCCAAACTAAGCTTTTAAAATAATCTATAAACCCAAAGGTAAATCAAATCATGATCTTAGTGTGCACTTTATGTTGAGAAAAGAGCCAAGAGGATCTAATGAGAATTCCTTAAACATGGAGGAGATCCACTAAATCACACATGCATTGGACATGACATGTGAGGGTCTATGTAACATAAGAAAAGAATCACTGGTGATAAGGTTTGAATTTGATTTGATTAAATGATTTATGGAAAGAAGATTCATTGGGATAAGAATATATAATCCATTGGGGATTAAGATCAAATTGACTTTAATTTTTTTGTTTTCATTGATGTAAATATCTAGAATTTGGGCTCAAGTTCACTAGATCATGGATATGAACCTTCCACTAAAGCAGGTTAAATCCTATGGGATTTGAGTTTTATTTCATAATTTATTTGGGGATGTATCTCCTAGAGTTTGGTTGGATTTTTTTTATTTGACTCCAGGGGTTGCTTTAATTTAGCTCCACTATGGAGGTTGGTTTTAAATTTGATTTGTTTGACATGCTTATATATGATTTGGGGCTCCTAGAAGGGTGTTATTTAACTCCACTAAGAAAATCAGATTGGGTTTAATTTAATCTAAGTAAATGTATGGACCTTGTTGGTGTCGATGGACTGAGATGGCTATATCATCCTTGACCTACCTCGTTTACAAATCCAAAGAGATTGTCTACTAAACTAACCAACCTAAGGGCCTTTAGTGTAATGAATGTGCTAAAGAAGGCGTGTACTAACATCTTCTAAAGTGAGGACATTTGGGGTGACTGGATGCATATAAATCGAACCTAAACCTAGGTGAATGTCATTGGGGACTTATGTTAACATAAAAGTAGTCAAGATTAATTTTATCATGATTTCATGTAATTTGATATGGTTTATTTGAACTGATTTGAGTTAATTTGATTTGGATTTTTTGGTTTAGTTTCATTTCGAATTAATGGCATATCTGCTGGGGATGTGAGCTCAGTCAAATTTGATAGATTTAATTTATGGATCCTATCAGTGTGCAATAGACCGATTAAAAAGGAGTTATATCAGACTTGTCCTATCTCAAATTTACAAATCAAAGGGATAGTCTACAAACCATGGGTATAGCTATCCAACCTAAGGGTTGCCTAGTGCAATATCTAGGAAAGGCATAAAACTTACACTTCCAAAGTAGTTGGGGTGACTTGTTTCACATAAATCAAACGACCACAAGCGACTCTTGAGTGAATCTTGTTGGGGACTTATATCAACTCAAGAGTAGTCAAGCAATTTTTATAATGAGTTTTGCTATTTAAAGATAGATGCTACTTGGGAAAAGGTATGTTATGGGTGTCCTCTAATCCACAAGCGAATATATATTTTGTTTATATGTTTGCATGGACCTTATTGGTGTGCAAGAGCACTAAGAAGGGCTATGTCTACATGACCTATTATTTACTAGATCAAGGGAGAATGCATCTATAGAATGGATTCTCCAACATGGTTACTAAAAGAGGAAATTAGTAAAATTGTCTAAATGGGGTAGCAAAGGATGTGATCCAAATAGAGTGCCCATAGGAAAGATGTTGTCCATATGCATAATGGATTCTCCAAAAGGGGTAACTAAGAAACTGTCCATCGATAGTAACACAGGTAGTGTCTAAATGGGGTCACAAGGGCGTGATCCAAATAGAGTGCCCACAGGGGAGATGTCATTAGTGGCATTATCCTGAGCTGGAAAAGAAAGTCTAGGACATGAGTGGTGTATCCACTTGGGTGGGTCCGTCGCATAGCGAGAACCAACCAACCTAAGGTACTTGTTGGTGTGTAATGATCAATCTAGAAAGAAAGCATGTAGGCTTACAACTTTCCAGCAGAAGATTATCAAGATAGAAGTCATTAGCAAAGATGCTAGACCTAGAGAGACTAAACAGAGGAATAGCGGACTCCTCAAAGTGAAGAATTATTGGGACTTATCTTAAACCTCAACTATACTCGACCTAGTTAGCTCATGAAGGCTAATCCAAGAAGAAAGCGTAACAGACTCACATCCTATTAAATAAAACCAACATGAAGTAGCTTGCCAGTCATACAGTAAGGCCTACCAAACTAATAAGGTGCTCATCAGTGTGTAGTGCCAAGTAAGGAAGGAAGGCATAGTAGACATACATCTTCCAAAGTAAGAAGACCATTTGGGTGACACACTAGTAGGGTATACGTCGGCTGACTAGAGCAACTCTAAAAGTACCATATTATCTCAACTCAGTAGTGAGATAAAAAATATGTCTTTGTTATATATGTTTGTGTGTAGTTTATGTTTGTGTTGTGTTGATGAAGGATAAGATGCTACTCAGGTTCCTTCCACCTACCCTAAACACATCATGGAGGATTTGCAAACAAGAATACTTTTAACATAAAAGAGATTGAATTCAAAATAGAATTTTCATTCATGATAATTATTTTCAAACATGATTTATGGATAATATTTATTTAATTGATTGGAAGCATTACTCTCCCTTATGATTGATAAGGCGATAAGATCCTCCTTGGTTTGCCTTCTCTATGGAAAAAGGCCTTCCGGTTCAAACTTACCTCCCATCTTGAAGGCAATTGGTCTCCTAGAACTAAAATAAGCTCTCTTACTTGAACTCTAGGATAGGTCAACTTGTTGTTAGCTTGAATCATTTTTTTGTATAACTCAAGATGTTGGCATGCCCTAGGCATCTCTCCTCAAACCTTCAAGCTCTTCTAACCAAAACTTTGCATTCTACATTATAATCTTACTACCACTATCCTTGGTGATGAGTTGAAATTCTAATGGTAGAAGCTGAAACCAGAGAAAGGTAGATTGAGTTGGAGTTCTATACATGGTTGTGCACTTCAACTAACTACTCCCCTTTGTGCTTATTGAGTGTCTTCTTCTGTATTTATATGAGAGTTTTGTTGAAGGCTTCTGCTAACTCGTTTGCCCTCATGTAGTAGATGGTAGAATATCTCCAATCTATACTATGTATCTGGACGAAGTTGATTTTCATGCTCTTGAATGTAGTACCATTATCAAATATAATTCATCAAGGCACCTAAACATATATATGATATGGTTCCTAAAAACTAGAGCACATGTTGAGCTATGACCTCTTTGAGTGAAATCGCCCTCACTTGGAAAAGTAGTCGATAGCGTAGGATAAATCGAACCTTTGGAAGAAGGATGATCAATCGGACCCTATGATACAACCTAAATGGCCAGGCCAATGTAAGATGTAAAATTTTGGGTGGTTGGTGTAGGACCACATGTGTATTTAAATTGGTTGCATCTAGCCACTTCCATGTAGTTTGTAATCATCCATGGCCACTAGTATTCGAGTCTCTTGATTTTTGATTTCATCTTCAAACCAGATTGATGAGCACCACATAATTCTGAATGTACCTCAATCATAATCTAACAGGCTTCATGTTTATCCAAACAATATAACTACATATGATCGAATGATCGCCGGTATAAGGTGTCATCCATGAGAGCATAAAAAGTGCTCTTTGCTTCATCTGATGGGCTTAGGACTTCTCTTGAGGTAGTTTTCCTTTATTTAGGTAATCCATGAGTGATTGCCTCTAATCTAACTCCTCAATATTCTTACAAATGACAACCTCCCCTTCAAGACAGTACTTTTCGATGAGTTTAACATCAATAAGGGATAAGACTTATCTATTTTAGACCTTTATTGATATGGAGTCATCCTCCAGACATTCCAACTCCTTGGCAAGCTTGGCTAGGTGTATGGTGTTCTCTCCTTGAATAATATAAATGGTAACCTCTGAGATTTGGGCCAATAGCTCCATTATATACTTGTGGTAGTTATGGAGCCTAGGCTTTAAAACTTTATAGGACCCAGTGATTTGGTTGACCACTTGGGAATCCCAATATTTTGATGTTCGGATCTTGAGTAGCGGTTAACTCTGACTAGCAATCAAAGCCTCATATTCGACTTCATTATTACTGCAAGGATTGGATAGATGGAATGAGAATATCATCACATCATGGTCCAGAGTTAGGAGAAATAATCCTACCCTTGCCTATCTTGGAATAGTAGATTATTCTTCTTCTCCTTTTTGAGAGGATGCTGCACCATCAAAGTACATCTCCCAACAACGAATGCTAGTATCCCATATGTTCATGATTTGTTCATCGGAAGATCATCACAAAATGGAGAGTTAGCAAGTGGGTATCTTTAAGAATTGCTTTGTTGTCACCGAGATGAGAATGCAATCTGTTAAAACTATGAGAGGATCATGGACCATCATGTGTAAGCATCGATCTTGTCATGAGATATTATAGTGGATTGATTCTAGAGATCAAGTTCACATTATGAGAGAGCATGTAATGCCGTAGCTTTTGGGATGCAAAGATTAAAGCTAGAAAATGCTTCTTAATGGGTGGATAATTAGTCTGAGTAGGGAATAGATGATAGTTGAGGTAGTAGAGCATGTTTTCCTTCCCTTTGTCATTGGCTTGATCCAACAAAGCATCAAAGGATTCGTCTAAAGCAGCAGTGTATAATATGAGTGGCTTGCTCGGGATAAGGGCTGCTAGAACTAGCGACGTCATTAGATAATGCTTGATGTCTTCAAAGGCGTACTATCACTTATCATCCCAATTGAACTTGCCATCCTTTTTGATAAGTGCTGAGAATGGCTGGTATCTTCTTGATATGTTGGATATAAAGCATCTTAGATACACCTTCGCCCTTGGAATGATCTGAGTTGAGTTAAACTTTTAGGGGGTGACATTTTTATTTTTGCCTTGATCTCTCAATTAATTTTTTATTCCGATGTCAAACAAACCCAATTTCCTTGATGCTACTCCAAATGCACACCGGGGTTCATTTTTTAAACTATCTTAACCATTCAAAAAATACTCTCAAGTCAAAGATATGGTCTTCATTTCTCTACTTTTGACCAAGAAGATCATCGACGTAATATTCAACTTAATGATGAAAGAGTTCTTGATTGAGTCATGGCCCGCTGGTATGTAGCACTGGCATTTTTATGGCTGAAAGGCATGACCTTACAGTAATAATTTCTGATCAAAGTTCTAAAAAATAATGTTTCTTTTATTTTCAGGGACCATCCTTATTTGGTTATATCCAAATAAGCCATCCATGAAAGAGATGACTGCATGAGATGAGGCAATATCCAACATCAATTCTATTATCGGAAGTAGAAATTTATCTTTTGTACATGCCTTATTTAGATCCCTAAAATTGATGTATATGTGAATTTGGCCATTCTTTTTCTTAACTGGGATGATGCTGGTTAACCAGGTAGGGTAAATTTCTTTCTAGATGAAGCCAGCATCGATCCATTTCTTGACTTCAAAAATGACATGTTGTTTGATGTCTAATCGCATGCATCTAGGAGCTTGATTGATAGGGTTAACATTAGGCCCTATTACTAGTTTGTGGTCTCCTACATCAGGAGACAAACTAGGCATCTCTTCATAACTCCATGTGCATCCTTAAACTTCGGTGTGTCATTTATTTTGGATGTGGATGGGGACACCACCCATTGTAGGGGTACTTATTGAAGTGATCGGGTATAACATTGAGGTATGATGTACCATCTCGAAAGATAGAAGCATTACCCTTCAATGGACCTAATCACCTAAAAAGAACTCTTAAGGCATAATGGGTTTTTGAATATACTAGAGATTTTTCCCTTACTTTACATGGATGAATAAAGCAAGGTTTATATCAAATCGGGTTCTAATGTTCCCTATGGGGGTGTGGTGCTTATTTTTAGATGTGGGACACCACATAGATCTTAGGGGGTACTTATTGAAGTGATTGGGTATAGCATTAAGGAATGATGCACTATTACAAAAGATAGAAATCATCACCATAATGGAGTAATCACTAAAGGGCTCCAAGGCATGATGGGTCTTGAATGTACGATTTTCCCTACTTTACATAGAAAAGTAAAGCAGGGTTTATTTTAAGTTGGGCTCATTAAGTTCCTTATAGAGCCAAGCCTCCATAGTTAATTATATTCTAAGAGATGAAATCCCTTAAGAATACTCTCAATTAAAGTAGAAATTATAGTCTCCAAAGATTTCAAGGCTAGACTATCAATAAATTGGTTATGTTTGGAAAATCAAATGGGGTTGTTCAAAGAGATGACTTATTCTCAAAGCCAAAGGAAATGAATAGGAAATGCTCATAATACTAGAAGCCTAGTGAGCATTCCAATCTATTCTATAATTGGGCTATGTATGTATTTAAAGTGAGAAGATCAATTTAGTTAAGTTGACATTTTATTAAAATCTAGGACTTGTAATCCAATAATACAAGATTATAGAAATGCCTAAGAGGTGAGGATTTATGTTAGTAGCCTAAAGGAAACAGCTATCTCAGACCTAAATCTAGGGAGCTTTAGTATAAGCTAAAGCACGACATAAATCTAAGTGAAGATGGGTATAAGATTTACCTCCATAAGAGAGAGTAAACCACCCGACTGCTAGACTTATAATTGCTAGAGTGGTAGCACTAACTCCTCCTACACTTTAAGTCCATGTAGGCAAGTCTTATGAATTTGCAATATGTTGGGTTATTATTTAGAAAGAGATTAAAGTCCTAAACCACTCCTAAGAGACTAGAGCATGAGTGGTATGAACAATGGCTTAATCTAATGTAAAATATTCTCAAATTTTATTTGATTTTTTACTCTTCATTATGATAAAGGCCATAAGATTTCTTATACCAAAATGCATGTTGAAATGAGATTATGGACTAAATCAAAAAAAGAGGTTTTTCCACCATGAGACCCTCATGTCTTCCCTATCGTGCAAGGATACAAATCATCTCTTAGCAAGAGTGAAATAATATGATATGCATGTTGTTAACATTCAACATAAAGCTAAGGGGTTGTTAAATCTTTTAATTATCTTATTTAATGCCTATGCTTTTATTGTGAGGTTATGAATTATTTAAAACTTTAGTTATGAGTTGTAGTAATTAAAAGATTTATTTTCCCTAGAGCCTAATCATAGCCACACATTAAAGCATCATTAATAAAGAAATTATGAAAAGGCATGTCATTTCTAATGCAAAACCTAAACATAACATCAATCGTTTAATAGCTACCACAATGGTATAAAAGGTCATGGTGGTTACCACCATCAACCGAAGAAAAAGATGAGTAGAGCTCTACACTTATACAACCTAAAAAATAAAATAATAATTACAATTTACAAATGATAAATATTATGGGGGGTTTTCCAATCTTCAAGTCTTCATGTCTCCCTCATTTCTTCATATGTTTTCTCCTTTAATTTGGTAGGCTTCAAGGCATCACATGGCACCCCAGGACTAAGCCTTATGGACAATGATCCCTAAACCCCAATAACACTAATCCAAATTCTAATGAAAAATTACATTAAGATAGAAAAAATAAATCTAACTACATCTAAAATAACTTAGTTAAACATATATAACCTAAGTAGTTATATTTATTATTTGGACTTAGCACCCACACATGGGAAAGAAACCACTGTCTAACTTGGATTATTCTTAGGGGCTTAAGCAACCTACAAAGAGAGCATTTATATTTATTTTTAAGCGACCCCTTTAAGTTGAATCCCCTATCGAAAAACATGATTTGGCAAATATAGGCCTAACATCCGCTACAAATATACACCTAAGATCAAAATATTACATTATAAAACAAAATTGACAACAAACCATGCACCACCGTAAAATAAGGCTAGTAGTAGTAACGTAATCTAATGTGTGTGTCTTAAGGCTTGTGTGGTATGTCCTAACTAGGCTTTAAAGTTTAAATTTTCTAAGTGTGGAAAGATTTAATTTTTATATAAGGCGTGATTTCACTTCAAGTTGTTTAATTGATTTACAATTTTTAATTTTTAATTTGATTTGTTTCATATGATCTTACACTTAGAAACTAAGTGTCATAAACAAAAGAAAAAATTATTACCCTTTTTTATCCCTACCTTAAGCCATTCCTAAAACATTAATTTGACTTAATTCTCTTTAGTGAATGGTTTATTAAATTTTTAAAATTATTCCTAAATTTGGGTTCACTTTAAAGAATTCCATTCAATATGAAAAGCTTCTTATGATTAACTCAATTGAATTACTATCATATGACATACATCAAGTTACTCCTTTCCATCACATGTAGCATGCATATTACTTAATTTTAGCAATAACTACACATGTAACATATTTATTTTAGCTCACTTTAAATGAAGGATGCATATATGAATTTTGTAGAAAATGGGATTTTACTCATTAGCTAAATGTGCATAAGAGTGTATAAAAGTTTTAAGAGTACTTTGCCATTGTTAAGCAAGGATTGATGTAAAGACCTCTTGGGGCTAGTTAAAGTCTCACATCCCTGGAATGTCCAGACTAGATATACCAACTATTATTAAATACACATGGATTTAAAAATGATTACAATAATAGAAAATCATGAAGAAGTTGTATTTCTTTTAATTGAAAGAAAATTTACATTCATTAGCTAAATGCACATACAAGTTTATAAAAGTTTTAAGTGGATACTTCACCATTGTTAAGTGGGTAAAGACCTCCTTGGGGCTACTTAAAGTCTCGCATCCCATAATGTTTAGACTAGATATACCCACTATTCTTAAATACACATGGATGTACAAATGACTACAAGAATAGAAGATCATGCAAAAGTTGTTTCTTTGATTGAATTATTTATGCATGTGAGCTAAAGTTCTATCTAAATTCTAACATAGAAATATATAAGAATGAAAACAAACAAATGTTGTTTTCTTTTCAAATGACTATACTTTTGATAACATTCAATCTTTATGTAAATCCATGTAGACTAAAGAAAAAGAATTCCATATCACATGTTCTAAGCTATAGACATATGCAAGCTTTGTAGATATTTATAACTACTATCACTCCAAATATTATAGTTATTTTATATACTTTTAAAAATAACTTTGATTTAGTAGTGATAATAGCCACACATATTATAAATTTAATTCAACACATGCAAGTTTAACATAAAGAAAATTTTATTTTATTTTATTTTGAAAGACATGAATGAATGATTCAAATGACATACAACATTTAACATGGTTGGAAAGGAAATACTAAATATAAGCATATAATCTCATTCAATCAAACAAATTCCTAAATACAATAATATTAAATAAAAGTATTTAAAGAAAACCAAAGCTTGTTGATACCATCTTTCATTTTATGTTTTGACTTGATTTAAGGAATTGAGGAAAAGTTTGCTGATCCTAATCAATTCCCATATTTGTGGTTTAATTTAGTTTAATGAAAAAGGTAATTAGGTTGACTTTATGGTTTAATTAAGTTGTAATTTGAGTTAAGTCCATTAATTGCTTTTTTCTTATGCTACTTTTGCATAATTATCCAAGTGATTCTGAGCCAACATGATATGTACATGCTTTGGAAATAAAATCAACAATAATCCTATGAAAATAAAAGGGCCTAATGCAATTGCCTCACAATTATTGGTTTGTTAAGCTAAAAGGGTTTAATTAAGTACTCTTATAACCCTCCCACACATGTAGGTTAGTTATAATTTCCTTAGAATTCTCTTAAGTTATTGAACACCTAAGAGTCTACCCAAGACTTAAGTGATTAAATTTTAGAATGATTTGGATCTTAGTTTGATTGGCTAAGTAATTCAATTAATTAATTAAGCATAATTAACTTGATTAATTAAATGAACTTGAAAGAATAGATTAAGAAGGAGGTCTCAATCTTATCCAATAGGTTCATTCACTCTTGCTCAAAGGATTAATTACTTAATTACTTTATTCATTGATGTTCATGTGATTAATTACTCATTAATTGCATTAGGAGAGTAATTAAACTTAATTTATTAATTCCCTAATTAAGCAAGTAGTAAATTCCAAGAAAATTAGCAGAGGTAGAGGTCAACCCCTTAGAAAATCTCAAAATGTTTGGGATTAATCCCAAGGATAATTAAGGAGTAATTAAGTTAATTAAGTTTGTAATTAAACCCTAATTAAGCCTTAATTATTATTCAAAATTAAGTGGAAGTATTTTTTTACGCCTTCCTCTTAAATACCTTTAAAATGAGTATTTATTTGTATTTTTGGGTTTTTCTACAATTTGTTATGATCTTTCAGAGTTTCAACCAATTTAAATAATTTTTATAAAGTCTATTAATTTATTTTATTAAAATGGGCTATTTAAGCTTCAAAAATTCAGTATCTACTAATCGAGAAGTCATTTAAGTTTTAAATTTTTATGGTATGTAGATCTTAACTTCAACTTCAATTCCTGGAAATTTCAACTCAATCCGATTGGTATTCTTAAAATAATTAATGAAATTTGATTTTCACTAAAATTTAAATTAAGCTCAAAATATTCAGTGAAATTTGGGGATTTTGAGTTTGTTGGATTCTTCTCGGAAAGATAAATCCAACTAGCCCTTATATACAATTTTTGGTTGAATATTTTATTTTCTATGAATTTTCAATATTTCATAAGATTTAATTACTTTTTAAATTTAGAAAATCCCTAATTTCTAACTTAAACTCGTCAGCACCGCGCGGTGCTGACGAGGCATCGTGCTTCCATGTGGCAGTGGTAGATTGGGCTACACGTCCCACGCGTGGCGTAATGTCTGTGTATTGGCACGCAAGCAAGAAAATGGTCTATTTTGCACCGATTAAATTGAACTGTTTGATTGTGGATCGAACGGTCCAGATCAATTTGCGCAATCTGCAGGTTTAAATAGATGAATGTGGAATGATCTAACATGAAATCACAGTTGTCTGTCCCTTTTGAACTGGGATCAAACAACTATTATGTCATCTTCTTCCCAGTGGGTGAAAGCGACCTGTAGAATAATAAAATTGCAGGATTTTCATGAAAACCAAATGGAATAGGGTCCGTTCGGGCTAATCTTGTGTTTCCTCTCTTCAAGTTTAGTAGAAAGTTGATAAATTTTCCTCTCTTGAAGTTGATAAAGAGTATTCTTTGCATGATCCTAAAGCAAATCCTATGTTTCTTGGTGACAAAAATAATCTTAAAAGTAATCACTCTTTAAGACTTTCTTTATATAAATCTATTAAAAAAAATCTTTTAGAAGCTAGTTTTGTTAAGATTTCTGAAGGATTAGATGTTTTTGTTAAACCTATTCAATATGATGTTTGAATGATGATATAAATAATAACTCTGCCTCTAATCCTTTGGAGGATGAGTCTTTTTCTCCCAAACTGGCTCATCATGCTTTAGATCATGGAAAAGGATCTATTTCTTTACCATCTTTGAATGAGGATGATGGAGAAAGGAATGGTTTAATCCTTGAAACTTAGATTTAGCTTCTACTAATTTTTTAAAGGAAGATGATCATATGAATAATGACAATGCTAAAGATTTAATTTGTAATTTTGCTCAGTTATTTAATAATTATATCTTTGGTTCTAAAGGGATTGATTCTTGCGATTTTGCTTCTCATGAAGGTTTAATTGATAACTTGGAGTCTACTTCTTTTACTTCTTTTCTAAATTAAGAGAGGGAGCTTTCTGACTAGGATTTGTTGGACGCTAATAATATTTATAATTGCCAACTTAAGCAATTAGTTTTTGTTCCTTCTTTGGTCTCTAATTCTGAAATGCAACCAAACCCAAACTATTCTACTTCATTTGCTTTGGATGATGTTTAATGTTGTTCTAAGCAATTGATTATTACTTCTGATCCTTACCCTTTTTATTACACCTCTTAATCTATTTCAGATGGTGATTTTCTGGATAAAGGGAATGGTTATAAAACTATTTATAAGAAAATGAAGAAAAATAATGTTAAGATTTATGTCCCTCCTAATTTGCCGAGGGTCACTCGCTCTAAAAATTCTTGTAAATAATCTTTATTTTTTTTATGGATGTTGGTAGGTGAGATGGTTTCTGCTTTGGTTGGCTTCTATTTTCTATTATGGTTAGTTTTTTGGCTCTCTATAGTCTTGGATTTTGGTTTGTTGGTTGTACTTGGCTAGGTGGCTTGCCTTCCAAGTATGACAAGTTATTGGTTGCTGCTTTTCTAGTCTTTTACTATAGGCTTTTTTGGCTTATTTTGTGGGTTGCCTTCCAGTTTATGCTAACTTAGGTTTGGTTCTTTCTTATAGCTTGTGTTTGTTTTGCTATTTTGGTGAGCTTGGCCTTCTGTTGGAGTCGTTTGTTTTACAAGATATTTTGTTTGTTTTGCTTGTTTCTTAGTTGGTTTATGGTTGTTTGTTGGTTTTTCTTTTAGGGATCAAGTGCTGATTCCTTTGATTTACCTTTTTAGGTTGGTTTGACTATATTTTTTTGTCTGGGCTATTTTGCCTTCTTCTGGTTTTTTCCTTTGGTTGGTCTATGCTCTCTTATTTGTGCCTTCTACTCTATAATTGTTTCTTTTCCTTTCAGGTGGTTGGCCTTATAGACTTTGTTGGCTATGGGAGTTTTGTTGTTTTTATTATGTCTATTTCTTTTTAGCTGGTTGCATTTTCTATGATTCTTCCCTTTCTTATGGCTTTCCGGCTGGATAAGCTTCGCTGCTTTTTAGTTTTCTGCCTCTATCAGGTAGGTGGCTTTTAGGGCTATGATGGATTTGTTTCTTAATTGTGCTTACTTTATCTTTTTGGCTGGTAGCATTTTGTGTGATTGTAACCCTTCTTCTGAAGTTTGAATGCTCACATAATTTATTTCCCCTTATTCTTCTTTCAATCTGTTGATTGAATTCTTCTTCTTTAGTTCTAATCCTAAGCCTTTTGGCCTTTTGTTTTGGCTTTGATTATTATAGTTTTTCTCTTTATGACTATTTCATTGATCTTTCTTCTTGATAATTTGCAGGGTGATTTTATTCCTCTTCAAGGATCAAGATCTTTCTGTTTCTCTTGTGCAAGAGTATTTTGCTACTTGGCGTGTTTGAGGAGGACTTGAAATGGTTTTCATAATCTCTAGTTATTGCAAAGAGTGATTGACCTTGATTATCTGCTAATCTTTTACAAGGTCTCTTTGTTGGTTGCTATCTCCATCAATGTTCATTTTTTCTTGAGCTATCTTTATTTTCTAACTTTTGTTGTACTTAGATGGGGATTTAACTCTTTAAGATTCTTGTCGCTATTAGAGCATTAGATCTTTGAGCTTTATCCCCCTGAAGTACTTTGTCACATTTTATTTAGTTTCATAAAATTTTGCTTCATTTTTTGTTTTTATTAAAAAACCCTAAACCCTAAACCCAAAAAACCTAAAAACCTAAACTTAAACTAAATAACCACAAAATAAAATAATTAAATAAAATCTAAACCTAAATAAACTAAAAATAAAATAAAAATAAAAAACCTCTGTAAACTAAATAAACTCTAAACTAAAATAAAATCTAAATCTAGACACTAAACTAAATTAAATATAAGCTAAACTAAACTAAATTAAACTAAATCTAAACTAAATACTAAATCTAAAATTTAAATTAAATTAAATCTAAACCTAAATATAAACTTTAAACTATATCTAAACTAAATCTAAACTAAACTAAATAAACTAAATCTAAAAACTCTAACCTAAAATCTAAACTAAACTAAACTAAAAAAATCTAAACTTTTAAACCTAAACCTAAACCCTAAATAACCATAAACCCTAACCAAACCTCCTAAAAACCTTCCCTAAACCCTAAACTAACCCTCTCTCTAAACTCTAAATCCTAAACTCCCCCCTTAACCCTAAACTCTAAACCCACTAACCCTAAATGTTAAACTAAACCACAAAACCTAAACCTAAATTAAATACTAAAAGATAAATAAAACCTAAACCTTAATAAAATAAAATAAAATAAATAAAACCTAAACTAAAACCTAAACCTAAACCTAAACCTAAAAATAAAATAAAATAAAAAATAAAAAATAAATGAAAATAAAATAAATATAAACTTGAATGAAATTAAACAAAATAAAATAATCCTAAAATAAAACCTAAAAAATCTCTAAATAAAATAAAATATAAAACCTAAACCTAAAAATAAACCAAAATAAATAAAAAATAAAACCTAAACCCTAAACCAAACCCTAAACTAAACCCTAACTATAATAATAAATAAAACCTAAAGACTAAATTAAAGACCTAAACCCTAAAACCATAAACTCTAAACCCTAAACCATAAACCCTAAATCCCCTAAAACCCTAAACCCTAAACCCTAAACCATAAAATCTAAACTAAAATCTAAAATCTAAACTAAACTAAAATCTAAACTAAATCTAAATCTAAACTAAATCTCAACTAAACTAAACTAAATCTAAAAATCTAAACTCTAAACTAAAAATCTAAACAAAAAAACTAAAATCTAAAATAAACTAAAAACTAATAACAACAACAACAACAACAACAATAAGACTTAATCCCACTAAGTGGGCTCGGCTACATAAATCTTGCGTCTCTATTGTGTCCTATTATGTATCAAATTCTCATTTAATTCAAGTATACTAACGTCATTTTTTATACATCTTAACCAAGTATTTTTAGGTCTACCTCTACCTTTCTTAACATAAGGCAAATCTAATGCATCTACTCTCCTAACCAGGTCATCGAACGATTGACTCTTTATATGGCCAAACCATCTAAGGAGACTCTCTCAAATCTTATTTGCCACTGAAGCTACTCCAACTTTTTCCCAAACATACTCATTTTGCATTTTATCTCTAAGAGTAAAGCCACTCATCCACCTAAGCATCCTCATCTTTGTAACACTTAACTTAGTCTTATGCTTCTCTTTTATTGGCAAACATTCTGCACCATAAGTCATTGTATGTCTTACCACCATCTTATAAAATTTTTTCGTAAGTTTAAGTGAAACTTTTCTATCACACAATAGGCCAGATGCATTCCTCCACTTCAACCATCCAACTTGAATTCTACTAATAGCATCTCCATCAATTTCATAATCATTTTGAACAATAGAGCCTAAATATTTGAATCGCTCACTCTTATTAATGACTTGTTCATCTAATGTCACAACACTACCACTAGAACTTCTACAACGAAAATTACACTCCATATATTCAGTTTTAGATCTACTTAAATGAAAACCTTTAGACTCTAAAGTTGACCTCCAAAATTCAAGTTTCTCTTGAACTCCCTCTCTAGTCTTATCAACAAGAAGAATGTCATCAGCAAAAAGCATACACCAAGTTACATCTTCCTGTAAATTCCTAGTAAGAACATCCATAACTAAAGTAAAAAAAGATAAGGGCTTAAAGTTGATCCTTGATGTAATCCAACTGACATAGGAAAGTATTTTGTCAATCCTCCTCTCTAGTATACATATCCTTAATGACTTGAATATAACCAATATTAACTTCTTCCTATTCTAGAACTCTCCAAAGAACACCTCTTGAAACTTTATCATAATCTCTAAATCAATAAATATCATATGTAGATCCTCCTTACTTTCTCTATGCTTCTCCATCAAACCACTTAACAAATGTATAGCATCCATAGTAGATCTACTTGGCATGTAACCAAACTGATTGTGAGAAACTTTTGTATCACATCATAACCAATGCTCAATTATGCTGTCCCATAATTTTAATGTATGACACATTAACTTAATTCCTCTATAATTTGCACACTCTTGTGCATCACCTTTATTTTTAAATATAGGAACCAACAAACTCTTTCTCCACTCATCTAACATCTTTTTAGTCTTTAAAATAACATTAAAAAAAATTTGTAAGCCAAGAAATTCCTTGATCTCCAAAACATTTCAACACTTCTATTGGAATATTATCAGGTCCTACTATTTTTCCACATTTCATTTTCTTTAAAGCTTCGCTAACTTCAAATTTACTAATACGATGATAAAAATGAAATTCTCTATTTTTGTTTAGAGTATTAAAATTTCTAAAATCAATCGTACTTTCAAATCCTTCATTGAAAGCTTATCAAAATACCTCATCCACATATTTTCAATATCCTTTTCTAAGAAAAGCAATTTATTATTTTCATCCTTAATACACCTCACTTGAACTATGTCTTTGTTTCTCCTATCTCTTTGGTTGGCTAACTTATACATAAATCTTTCAGCTTCTTTGGTATCTAATCTATTGTATAAATCACTAAAAGCTAAATTTTTTGCATCATATATTGCTTTCTTAGAATCTCTACAGGACACTTTATATATTTCCCAATTATCCAAGTTTTTACATCTAAACCAACTTTTATAACAATACTTCTTATTTCTTATCTTTTCTTGCACACTCTGACTCCACCACCAACTATTATTATTAAAAGAAGCTTTTCCTTTTGATTCTCCAAGCATATCTTTAGCAACATGCTTAATTTCACTTGCTACTTTTTCTCATGTAACATTAGCTTCCTAATGAACATCCCAAATTCTAATCTCTTATAGCTTGCTCTTAAAAATAGTTTTATTTGTGTTCTTTAAGTGTCCCCATCTAATCCTAGGATAATAATTTGATTTATTTTTTCTCTTATAATCTTTCATCTTAAAATCTAAAACTAACAATCGATGTTGGGTACTTAAATTTTCACTTGGAATGACCTTGCAATCTTTACAATCTAAACGATCTATTTTTCTTATCAGAAAATAATCAATCTGTGTTTTACTAGATCCATTTTTATAAGTAATAATATGTTCATCTCTTTTCTTAAATAAAGTATTAGCAACTACAAAATCATAAGCTAAGGCAAAGTCTAGTATAGTCCTACCTTCTTCATTTGTCACTCCAAATCCATAACCACCATGAATACTTTTAAAATATTCTACCACTCTACCAACATGTCCATTTAAATCTCCTCTAATAAATACAATTTCTTCAAGAGGTATCTTTTGTATTAATCCCTCTAATTCATTCGAAAAATTTTCTTTTGAGCTTACATCCAAACCTACTTGAGGAGCATAAACACTTACAACATTGATAATCTTAGTATCAACAATAATCTTTAAAGCTATAATTCTATCTCCACACTTATTAATATTTATAATATTATCTTTCAAACTTTTATCTATAATCACGCCTACACCATTTCTAGTTCGACTTCTACCTGAATACCAAAGTTGAAAACCTAAACTATCAATCTCTTTAGCCTTCTCCCAACCCATTTAGTTTCTTGAACACATGAAATATTTATCTTTCTATGAACCATAATATCAATTACTTCTATTAATTTATCTATAAGATTACCTATACTCCAAGATCCTAACCTAATTCTAGTTTCATGGACTAACTTCTTTGCCAGCATCCATCCATAATGTGGGAACCCTTGCTTATTTAACACTACCTTTGCCAGTCCCAAGTCCAGATGCGAAAAGTGATGGGTTGTGATAGGTAGTCGACAGCCAGCGTAGAACTTGTCAAAATAATCATGACATCAATCATTTAAATCATTGTGTTAATGTAAAAAATCTAAACTAAATATAAACTAAACAAAATCTAAACTAAAATGTAAAAATCTAAACTCTAAACTTTAAACTAAACTAAACTTAAACTAAACTGTAAACTAAATCTACAAATCTAAAAATCTAAGCTAAATCAAAATCTAAACTCTACAATCTAAAATCTAAAGTAAATCTAAACTCTAAATTAAATCTAAAAATCTAAACTAAATCTAAACTAAATATAAAAATATAAATCCAAATTAAATTCTAAACTCTAATACTCTAAATCTAAACTAAACTAAACTCTAAACTCTAAAACTAAATCTAAAATCTAAACTAAACTAAACTAAATTAAATGTAAACTCTAAAATAAATAAAAATTTAAACCTAAAAAACCCAAAACTAAATCTAAAACCAAAATCTAAACTAAGAAATATAAACTAAATCTAAACTCTAAACTAAACCTAAATTCTAAACTAAAAAATCTAAACTAAAAACCTAAACTAAATCTAAAATCTAAACTAAATAAACTCTAAACTACTAAATCTAAACCTAAACTAACTGGGTTAAAATAAAAATAAATCTAAAATCTAAACTAAATAGAATCTAAACCTAACTCTAAACCCTAAAACAAAATCTAAACTAAACTAAATAAACTAAATCTAGAAACTATAAACTAAAATCTAAACTAGGCTAAACTAAAAAAATCTTAACTAAATCTAAAATCTAAAAATATAAACTCCAAAACTTAAACCTAAACCCTAAAAAACCATAACCAATAAAACCTAAACCCTAAACCCTAAACCCTAAACCCTAAAACCCTAACTAAACCCTACCACAACCCTTAAACTAACCTAAAACCCAACTAGACTAAACTCTAAACTAAAATTTAAAATCTAAACTAAACTAAAATCTAAACATAATCTAAATCTAAAAGTAAAAAATCTAAACTAAATTTAAACTAAATAAAATCTAAACTAAAATGTAAAAATCTAAACTCTAAACTATAAATTAAATTAGACTAAAACTAAACTCTAAATCTAAAATCTAAAATCTAATAAATATAAACTCATAATCTAAAATCTAAGCTAAATTTACTCTAAACTAAATCTAAAAATCTAAACTAACTCTAAAAAATCTAAAAATATAAATCTAAACTAAATTCTAAACTCTAATACTCTAAATCTAAACTAAACTAAACTCTAAACTATAAAACTAAATCTAAAATCTAAACTAAACTAAACTAAACTATATAAAAATAAAATCTAAACTAAATCTAAACTCTAAAATAAATAAAAATCTAAACCTAAAAAATGTAAAACTAAATCTAAAAACTAAATCTAAACTAAAAAAATCTGGGCTAAATCTGAGCTCTACCTAATTCTAGGCTAAAATCTAGCTAACCTGACTAGTCTAAAATCTAAACTAATTAAAATGATCTAAGTCTGACTAACTACTATTTGATTACTAATCTATCTAGCTAAATCTGAAACTAGTCTAAATCTAAATAAATTTAGCTAATGAGCCACTGAGCTAAATCTGAAGCTAACTAAATATGAAGCTAATGTAAACCTAATGACAAAATCTAAGCTATCACAGGCTCTTAATATGAGATCTAGGCCTAAACCATGACAGTAGGCCAGAGACAAGGCCTACTAATCTAGTAATATAGGCCACTAATAAATCTGAGCTGAGCTAGTCTAGGCTAAAATGAGGCTACAAATCTGCAGAAACAATCTGCACTGAGCTAAGTCTGACTGGGGTGAGACTAGGCTGAGTCTAGGCCCAGGCTAGTCTAAGCTGAGTCTGGGCTAGGCTAGATGAGCCAGGTCTAGGCTCTGGGCTAGTCTGGGCTAGGCTAGGCTAAATCTAGAGTAAGATCTAGGCTATCTGATCTAATCTGGGCTCTGCCCAAAGTCTGGGCCACAAAGGCCCAGGAGTCAGGCCAAGGCCAGCCCTGGCCCAGGCCACACTAAACCTCAAGGCTTCCAGGCCACTAGTCCCAGGCCCAGGCCCACCCAGGGCCTGGGCCCGTTACAGGCCTGGGCCCTCTGACCACTGGGCCACTACTAAAGTCTTAAAACTACTGGGCCACAGGCCCAACCACTGAGCACTGACCTACTTCTGGATAATTTAATAAATAAATAAATAAATCCTACTAAATAAAATACCTAAACTAAAACCCTAAACGTATGCAAAATGTAAAAAATAAAATAAAATAAAAATAAAGAAACTAAACCAAGAGATAAAATAAACAAAAGATTAAATGAAACTAAAAATAAAATAAACCTAAAAATAAAGAGACCTATGTAAAATAAAACTAAATCTAAAATAAAATAAAATGGTCTTAAAATAAAATAAAAAAATTAAACCTAAAAACCTACAATAAAATGAACAAAACTAAAACCACTAAACTAAACTAAATCTAAAGCCATACTAAATAAATGGATAAACCTAAACTTAAATTAAAGAGAAAAAAATTAGAGCTGAAGCCCCAAAGATTAAAGAAAAACTGAAGCCTAGGCAAACCCTAAATCCCTAAACCATAAACCCTAAACACCAAAAAAAACTCTAAACTAAAATCTAAAATCTAAACTAAAATAAAATCTAAACTAAATCTAAATCTAAATAATAAAAATCTAAACTAAATATAAGCTAAACTAAACTAAATCTAAAAATATAACTCTAAACTAAAAATTTAAACTAAAAAACTAAAATCTAAACTAAACTAAAAACTAAACTAAAAAAAATCTAAACTAAATTAAATCTAAAAAACTAAATCTAAACTCTAAACTAAATTAAACTAAACAAAATCTAAAATAAACTAAACTCTAAAATCTAAAAATCTAAAAATGTAAACTAAACTAAAATCTAAATTTTAAAATAAAAACTAAATCTAAACTAAATCTAAAAATCAAAATCTAAACTAAAATCTAAACTCTAAAACTTTAAATTTAAATTAAACTAAACTCTAAACTCTAAAACTAAATCTAAAACCTAAACTAAACAAAACTAAACTAAACTAAATAAAAATATAATTTAAAGTAAATATAAACTCTAAAATAAATAAAAATCTAAACCTACAAATTCTAAAATGAAATCAAGAAACTAAATTCTAACTAAACTAAATCTAAACTAATCTAAATATAAACTCTAAACTCAATCTAAAATGTAAACTAAATAAACTAAAATCTAAACTAAAAAATCTAAACTAAAACCCTAAACTAAATAAACTAAATCTATCTCTAAATAAACTAAACTAAATCTAAATATCAAACTAAACTAAATCTAATTAAACTTTAACTAAATCATTCTAAATCTAAAATCTAAACTAATTAAAATCTAAACCTAAATCTAAACCACAACTATTCTAAACTAAACTAAATTAAATCTAAAACTCTCTAAAATCTAAAATCTAAAATCTAAAAAACCAAACATAAACTAACCATAAACCCTAAACACTAAACCCTAAACTCACACCCTACCATAAATCTCTAAACTATAAACCCTAACCTCTCACCATACCACCCACCACACTGTCCAGTGAGCCAAAATCTAAACCCTAAACTCCATGCATACACCCTAAAACCCTAAACCTAAACCCAAAACCATAAACCCTCTAATGAACTCACTAAACCTAAACTAAACTATCCCAACCCTAAAACGAACCACAAAACCTAATTCTCATTAAATGAAACTAAAAAAATAAAATAAAATAAAAGATCTAAATAAAATAAAATAGTAAAATAAAATAAAAACCTAAACTAAAACTAAACCTAAACCAAAACCTAAAAATAAAATAAAATAAATAAATAAAAATTAAACTAAAATTAAATAAATAAAAACCTAAATGAAATTAAAAAAATAAAATAAACCTAATCATAAAAAAACTAAATAAAATAAAAACTAAATCTAAAATAGAAATAAAATAGACTTAAATTAAAAAAAACTAAATAAAAAACTAAACCTAAAAAATAAACATAAAAATAAAACCTAAAAATAAATAAGAAATAAAACTTAAACTGTAAACACTAAACCCTAAACAAATAAACCCTAAACAAAACCCTAAACACTAATAAATAATAAATAAAACATAAACCTTATAAAAAAAAACTAAACTACCACTAAACCTTAAACCCAAACTATAAATTATAAACCACAACCCTAAAAAACCTAAATCCACAACCACACCCTGCCCACAAACTAAACTAAATTAAAATCTAAATTTAAAATTAAATCTAAATCTAAACTTTAAAATAAAATCTAAACTAAAAAAACTAAATCTAAAAATCTAAACTTGAAACTAAAATCTAAATAAAAAACTAATCAAAAAAAAAATCTAAACTAAATTAAACTAAACTTAACTTAAAATCTTAAAATATAAACTCTAAACACTAAACTAAATAAAAGTAAATCTAATTTAAGCTACAACTAAACTCTAAACTAAATCTTAAAATCTTAAAATGTAAACTAAACTAAAATCTAAACTCTAAAATCTAAAATTTAAATTAAATCTAAACTCCAAATAAAATGTAAAACTATAAATTAAATCTAAACTAAATCTAAAAATCTAAATATAAACTAAAATCTAAACTCTAAAACTCTAAATATAAACTAAAGTGAACTATAAATTCTAAAACTAAATCTAAAATCTAAACTAAACTAAACTAAACTAAATTAAAGAAAAATAAAATCTAAACTAAATCTAAACTCTAAGATAAATAAAAAATCTAAACCCAAAAAATAAAAAATGAAATCTAAAAACTAAATCTAACCTAAATCTAAACTAAACTAAATCTAAATCTAAACTAAATCTAAACTCTAAACTAAATCAAAAATCTAAACCAAATAAACAAAAACCTAAACTAAAATATCTAAACTAAAAACTTAAACTAAATCAACTAAATCTAAAATCTAAACTAAATAAACTCTGAACTAAACTAAAAATCTAAACATAAACTCTAAACAGAACTAAATTTAAACTAAAAACTAAATGTAAAATCTAAACTAAATAAAATCTAAACCTAAATCTAAACCTTAAAACTAAATCTTAAATAACTAAATAAAATAATATAAAACTTAAACTAAAAGTTAAAATCTAAAAGATCTAAACTCTAAAACCTAAACCTAAAATCTAAAAAAAACCATAAACCCTAAACTCTAAACCCTAAATCCTAAACCTAAAACCCTCACTACCCAAACTAACTAAACTCTAAACCTAAAAAAAACCCTACCTACCCAAAACCCAAACCTAAACCTGAGCCTCGCTAAATAAAAAAATAAATAAATATAAACTAAACCTAAATAAAATAATAAAAAACTAAAACTAAAACCTAACTAAATAAACTAATAACAAATTTAAAATTAAACTAAACTAAAACAAATAAATAAAACCTAAATGATAAAAAATAAAATAAACTAAACATAAAAAAATAAAATAAAAAAATCTAAAATAAAAATAAATATACCTTAAATAAAATAAAAACTAAATAAAACCAAACCTAAATAAACCTAAATTCAAAATAAACCCTAAACCCTCCACTAAACACTAATTAATAAATGGACTCAAAAATTAAAAAACATAAACTAAACCTAAAAACCATGTACCCTAAACCTAAACCTTACCTACCCACTAACCTAAAATTCTACTAAAATCTAAATAAACTAAACTAAAATCTAAACTTTAAATCTAAACTAAATCTTCACTAAACTAAATCTAAATCAAAACACTAAACTAAAATCTATTAAAATTAAAATCAACCCACTACTAAATAAACTAATACTAAAACTAAATCTCTAAATCAAACTAACTAAACTAAATCTTTACTAAACTCCCCTTAATCTAAAATCTAAAATCTAAACCACTAAAATCTAAACTCTAAAATCTAAAATCTAAACTAAATCTAAACTCCCTAAATTTAAAATCTACTAAATCTAAATCTAAATTTACTAAACTCTCTCCCAATCTAAACTAAAATCTAAACTCTCTAAATCTCAAATCTAAAACTATAAAATAAAATCTAAATCTAAACTCAAAAATAAAATCTACTAAATCTACCAAATCTAAAATAAATCTAAATTCTAAATCATCTAATAAATCTACTAATGAAATCTAAAATTTAAACTAAATATCTAAACAAAATCTAAACTAACAATACTAAACTAAATCTAAACTAAAATCTAAACTAAATTAAATCTGATTCTAAAATCTAAACTAAATCTACTAAACTAAACTAACTAAATCTAAACTAAACTAAATCTAAAATCTACTAAAATTGAAACATAAATATAAACCCTAAATCTAAATAACATACTAAACATCTATCTAAAACTACTAAAATCTCAAATCTAAATCTAATCTCACCAACCTAACCCCACCATAAACCCTAAACCCTAAAATCCTAAACCCTACCACTAAAGCCTAAACCATCTTAAATCTACTAAACCCTAAACTAACCCCCTAAACCACAACCCTAGGCCAAAATAAAGTCTAACCAAACTAACCAAATCCTAAATCCAAACCCAACTAAATCCATAAACCACAAACCTAAACTCACTAAATAAAACCTAAAAATAAAATAAATTTAAAAACATAAACTTAAATAGAATAAAATAATAAAATAAAATAAAAGCCTAAAATAAAATTTAAACCTAAACCTAAACCTAAAAATAAAATAAAATAAAAAATAAAAACTAAACTAAAATAAAATAAATAAAACCAAATGAGAAAATAAAATCAAACCTAAAAATAAAAAACCTAAATAAAATAAACTAAATCTAAAAATAAAAAATAATAAAAGTTAAATAAAACCTAAACTAACATAATCCTAAAAATAAACCTAAATAAATCAAAATAAAACCTAAAAAATTTAAAACTTAACACTAAAACCATAAAACTACCCTACCACACCCTAAAACTAACCCAACCACAAACCCAAAACCTAAACCATAACTAAAAATGACACCCAACTTTAAACTAAAATTCTAAATATAAACTAATTTAAAATATAAACAAAATCTAAATCTAAACAAATATAAACTAAATCTATAAATTAAAAATCTAAACTCTAAACTAACAATTTAAACTAATAAACTAAAATCTAAACTAAACTAAAAAAATCTAAACTAAATTAATTCTAATTTAAAATTTAAATAACTCTAAAACTAAACTAAACTAAATCTAAACTAAACTAAAACTAAACTCTAAACTAAATTTCAAAATCTAAAAATGTAAACTAAATTAAAATCTATACTCAAAAATCTAAACTGAATCTAAACTCTAAACTAAATCTAAAAATCTAAACTAAATCAAAACTAAATCAAAAAATCTAAATCAAAATAAAAATCAAAACTCTAAAACTCTTAATCTAAACTAAACTTAATCTAAACTCTAAACTAAATATAAAATCTAAACTACATAAACTAAAATCTAAATTAAAAAAATCTAAACTAAAAAACCTAAATAAAGAAACTAAATCTAAAATCTAAACTAAATAAACTCTAATACTAAAATCTAAATCTCTAAATAATAAATCAAACTAAATATGTCTAAAATTAAATCTAAAATCAAAATATATAATCTATATATCTAAAATAAAACTAAATCTAAACTAAATAAAATAAATCTAAAACTCTGGCTAAAATCTAAGCTAAACTAAAATCTAAACTAAGTCTAACTAAATTTAAAATCTAGAAATCTAAACCAAAAACCTGTAAAATAAACCTAGGCCTTAAACCCTAAACACCACCCATAAATCCTAAACCCACCTTACCTAAACTCAAAATCTTAAATTAACATAACAGGACCTAAATAATAACCAACACACCTAAACCACAATCCACTAACCCTAAACCTAAACTAAATAAACCAAAATAAAATAATTAAAACTTAAACCAAAATAAATAAAATAAATAAAATAAAATAAAAACTAAAAAAAACTTAAAATAAAATAAAATAAAAAATAAATTACATTAAAATAAGTCAAAACCTAAATGAAAGTAAAAAATAAAATAAACCTATAAATAAAAAACCTAAATAAAATAAAAACAAAATCTAAAATAAAAATAAAATAGACTTTAAATAAAATAAAATAAAAACTAAATAAAAACATAAACCTAAATGATAAACCTAAAAATAAAACCTAAAAATATATAAAAAATAAAAGCTAAACCATAAACCCTAAACCCTAAACTAAACCTTAAACTAAATAAAATAAAACAATTTAAAATGGTTAAACTAAAAAAAAACCATTAACCCTAAATCTTAAATGCTAAATCCTAAAACCCTAAACCCTAAATACTAAACCCTAAGCCCCCTAAGTTAACCCTAAATCCTAAACCCTAAACCCTGAACTCTAAACAAAAATCTAAAATCTAAACTAAACAAAAATCTAAACTAAATCTAAATCTAAATGCTAAAAATATAAACTAAATCTAAACTAAACTAAACTAAACTAAATATAAAAATCTAAACTTAACTAAGAACTAATCTAAAAAAAATCTAAACTAAAATCTAAAAATATAAACTCTAAATAAAACTAAACTAAATGTAAGTAAAACTCTAAACTTAATCTAAAAATCTAAAAATCTAAACTAAACTATAATCTAAACTAAATCTAGACCCTAAACAAAATCCATAAATCTAAACTAAATCTAAAAATTTAAATCTAAATGAAAATCTAAACTTTAGAACTAAATCTAAAATATAAACTAAACTAAACTAAATTAAATAAAAATAAAATCTAAACTAAATATAAACTTTGAAATAAATAAAAATTTGAACATAAAAAATCTAAAACTAAATCTAAAAACTAAATTTAAACTAAAACTAAACTAAACTAAATCTGAATTAAATTTAAATCACATTTAAACTAAATCTAAACTAAACTAAATCTGAACTCTAAACTAAATTTAAAATCTCAACTAAAAACACTAAAATTTAAACTAAAAAATCTAAACTAAAAACCTAAAGTAAATAAAATAAATCTAAAATCTAAATTAAAAAAACTCTAAACTAAACTAAAAAAAAACTAAACTCTAAACTAAAATAAACTCAATTTAACTAAATCTAAACTAAACTAAATTTAAAATCTAAAATAAAATCTACTATATATCATAAACTAAATCTAATCTAAACTAAAACTAAATCTAAATCTCTAGATCTAAAATCTAAAATCTAAACACACTTAAACCATGACCCTACTATTAAACACTGAGCCAGGCCTGGGCTACCTAAACTGACCTAAACCTCCCACTGAAACTCTGACTTCCCACTAACTAACCTGGCTACTGCCCTACCCTGACTTTAAACTCTCTCCTTCACCTACCCTATCAGACTAACTCTACCAACCACCATAAACTCAAATAAGATCTAAAATTTAAAACTATCTAAATCTAAATCAAACTAAATCTACTAAACTAAACTAAATCAAAATCTGGGCTCTAAAATCTACTAAACTAAACTAAACTCAATAAATTTAAATCTAAATAAAAAAACTAAATCACTCTAAATCTAAAATCTACCAAATCACTCAAGTAAATCTTAAAATCTAAACTAAATCTAAAAATCTAAATCTAAACTAAAATTTAAACTCTAAAACTTTAAATCTAAACAAAACTGAACTCTAAACTCTAAAAATAAATCTAAAATCAAAACTAAACTAAACTAAACTAAATAAAAATAAAATATAAACTAAATCTAAACTAAACTAAATCTAAATGAAATCTAAACTAAATCTTAACTAAACTAAATTTAAACTCTAAACTAAGTCTAAAATCTAAATTAAAAAATCTAAACTAAATTTAAAATCTAAACTAAATAAACTAAATAAAATCTAAATCTAAACTAAATAAATTAAATATAAATTAAATTAAACTAAACTAACCTAAATATAAACTAAAAACTAAATCTAAACTAAATCTAAAATCTAAACTCTAAAACAAAAACCTATACCCTAAAAAATCCTAAACTCTAAACCTTAAACCCTAAAACCCTAAACCTAAACCCAAACTACACAAGCCACAAATCCTAAACCACAACCCTAAACTAACCCTAAACTTAAACCCTAAACCCTAAACCCTAAACTCTAAACCTAATTGGTTGGTTGGTTTATTTTCCTTTTTAGGTGGTGTTTGGCTAGTTTATTTTGTTGGCTAACTAGGCTGGTTGGCTATTTTTGCTAGCTGGGTTGATTGGTTGGGTGGTTATGTTCACTATTTTTTCCTTCTCAGGTGCTGGTAGGTCTGATTCTCGGTATGGGTTGGCCTGGTAGTGGATGTTTGATAGCGAGTATATTTTTCTATTTTATTGATTGGAGTTTGATGGTTGGTTTAGGTGCTTTGGTTGGGTTTCTAGTTTGCTCCTAGGTTGGTTATCTTCTCTTAGGTGCAGCTGCTTTTCCTTAATTTTTTTCTTAGTTTTGGTGTCGATTTTACTGCTGCTCTAATTTCTCCTACTACTCATCCTATTGTCTACTGGCCTAGGTGGTTTTATTAGCTATTTGGTTGGTGGAGGATATGAGCTCTTGTGCTCTTTTAGTCCTATTTTAAAATTTCTAGTTATTTTGGGTTGACTAGTTAATGGTTTTTTGGTGGCTGCTATCTTTCCTTGGATGCTTGTACCATGGCTTAGTGTTTTAGGATTTATGTTGGTATTGGTATTGACTCCCTCTAGTTTATTTGGCTCTCCTTATTTCCTGATATTTGCCTCTTGGTCAATGGTGGTGGATTTTTTTTTTCTCTGTTTCCTCGGTGGTGGTTTTGATGGTAATTTCTAGATGCCCTCTTGGTCTTCCTATGCTATGGCTTTCCTCTCTCTCGTGCTGCTTATCTTATACTATTTTGCAGTTTGTGTGGAGGTTCTGCCCTTGGATTTGGATTGTTAGTGCTCTAGAGATAGTCATGGGTTGTTGTTTTACCTTTGGGACTATTTCGCTAGGTTGTTTTGTTCCCCTTATTTATGCTAACTGCCCTTTTTCTATGTTTCTCTTTCTTTTGGTGGAGTTACTGCTTGTTTTTTAGCTCGACCACTGATCTTACTATAATTTCTGGGATGTTGGCATTATGTGATTAGTCTGTTGTGTGTTTTGGTTGGTGGGTTGGCTGCTGGCTGGTTATTTTTCTCTGTTTGTTTGGTGTAGGACCTAGATCACTATGGACTATTTTTCCTTTGCTTATATCGGTATCTTTGGCTATGATGGTCTTGATGTTTCCACATATCTTCTCTCTAGTTGGTAACATGCATATGATTGTAACCCTTCTTATGAAGTTTGGATGCTCATATGTATTGGTGCCCCTTGAGATGATCTTAAACACAGCCTTCTCTTCTCGACTCTCTAAATTGTTTACTTTATCCTTTTCCCTTTAGCTATGACCATTGCTTTTGTAATGTTTGTAGATTTATTTTGCAAGTTGGAACTTTACAAATGGAATGATCTTTACTCAGTCAACTCAAGTACCGTTGATGTCGATCTTGCTTATCTTGCTTTCTCAAAGAGATCATGATCTCCTGCTAACTAGTCCTTTTACTGCTTTCTTGAGTTATATTAGTCTTACTTTGTGTCTTTTCTCATTTTCTTTTAAGCTATTGTATTTGCTATTTTTTTTTCTTTTTCCATTGTACTTAGATGGCGGTTTAGCTCTTGAGGTTTCTTGTAGCTCTAAGAGTAGTAGAACTTTGACCTTTACCCCTTTTAAGAACATTATATCCTTTCCTTTTATGGTAATAAAATTCTAACTTTCCCTAAAAAAACATAAACCCTAAAAAACCACAAACCCTAAACCTTAAACCCTAAACCACCTAAACTAACCCTAAACCCCCTAAAGTAACCCTAAACCCTAAAATTTAAACTAAAATAAAAAATCTAAAGTACACTAAAATCTAAACTAAATCTAAATTCTAAAAATCTAAACTAAATCTAAACTAAACTAAACTAAATAAAAAAATATAAATTCTAAACTAAAAATCTAAAATATAAACTAAACTAAACATTAAACTAAAAAAATCTAAACAAAACTAAAAAATCTAAACTAAATCTAAACAAAATCTAAACTAAACTAAATCTAAACTAAAATCTAAAAATCTAAACTCTAAAATTTAAACTAAACAAAATTAAATTTAAACTAAATTAAAACTAAACTAAAACTAAACTCTAAACTAAATCTAAAAATCTAAAAATCTAAACTAAACTATAATCTAAACTCTAAAATCACTAAATCTAAAGTAAATCTAAACTAAATCTAAAAATTTAAATCTAAACTAAAATCTAAACTCTATACTCTAAATCTAAACTAAATTAAACTCTAAACTCTAAAACTAAATCTAAAATCTAAACTAAACCAAATATAAATGAAATCTAAACTAAATCTCTAAACTCTAAAATAAAAAAATCTAAACCTAAAAAATAAAAACTAAATTTAAACTAAATCTAAACTAAACTAAAATAAAATTAAATCTAAACTAAATCTAAACTAAAAAAATTTAAACTAAATTTAAACTAAACTAGATCTAAACTTTAAATTAAATCTAAAATCTAAAGTAAATAAACTAAAATCTAAACTAAAAAATCTAAACTAAAAACGTAAACTAAATAAACTAAACCAAAAATATAAACTAAATAAACTCTAAACATAACTAAAATCTAAATCTAAACTCTAAACTAAACTAAATCTAAACTAAACTAAATAAATCTAAACTGAAAATAAAATCAAAAATCTAAACTAAATTTAGTCTAAAAAGTAAAATTAAATTTAAACTAAATCTAAACTAAACTAAATCTAAAAACTCTAAACTAAAAAATCTAAACTAAATCTTTAAATCTAAAATCTAAAAATCTAAACTCTAAAACCTAAACCTAAACCCTAAAACCATAAACCATAAACCTAAAAACCCTAAACTTAAACCCTAACCCTAAGCACACAACCCTAAACCCTAAATCTAAACCCTAAACCCCACACTAACCAAACCCCAACCTAGGCCAAACTAAACCAAACCCTAAACAAATCTTAAACCCTAAACCCTAAAAACCTAAACCTAAACTAAATAAAACCTAAAAAAATAACCAAAATCTAAATAATATAATAAAAATATAATAAAATGAAAACCTAAACTAAAACTTCAACCTAAACCTAAAAGTAAAATAAAATAAAAAATAAAAACTAAACTAAAATATAATTAACAAAAACATAATTGAAAGTAAATAATAAGAACCTAAATAAAATAAAAATTAAACCTAAAATAAAAATAAAATAGATCTAAAACAAAATAAAATTAAAACTAAATAATACCTAAACTAAAATAAAACTAAAATAAATAAAATAAACATGAACCCTGGCCAGTGAGCCCAAAAAAAGATAAAACCTAGGCAAACAAGAAAACTGAACTTAAACCCACAAAACCATAAGCACTGGACCTAAACCCTAAAGCTCCTAAACCACACTCACAGAGAATAAACCATAAAACCACAAATCCTGCTTTAAACTAAAATCTAAAATCTAAACTAAAATAAATCTAAAGCTAAAATCTACTTATAAAAATCCAAACTAAACCTAAACTAAACTAAATGAAATCTAATAATCTAAAATTTAAAACTGAAAATTAAAATCTAAACTAAACTAAAAACTAAATTAAAAAAATTCAAACTAAATTAAAAAATCTAAACTAAATCTAAACACTAAACTCTAAACCAAACTAAATAAAATCTAATTAATTAAGCTCGCTCACAATGTAAATCTTGAAATGTAAACTAAACTTTAAAATCTAAAATCTAACTAAGTATAAACTATAAAATAAAAATCACAAAAATGTGACCAAATCTGCACTAAATCTAAAATCTAAATCTAGGCTAAAATCTAAACAAACTCTAAAATCTAACTAGAATTCTAGGTCTAAAAGGCAAGTCTTAGTCTAAAGTCAGGCTCTAAAATAGTAAAATCTAGGCTTAAAATCTAAAACTAAATCTAAGGCGGATCTAGGCTAAAATCTGGTAAAAGTCACAAATGAAATCTAGGCTAAAATTTAAATCTAAACTCTAAAAGTCTAAAATCTAGTAGAAGGCTAAAATCTAAAGAAAAAAACTAAAATCTGAAGCTAAATCTAAAGCTAAAGAGCTTGGCTAAAAAGAAATCTAAACTAAAATGACTCTGGAAACTGAGGCAAAGTCTGGGCTCTAACTAAATCTAAACTAGGCTAAATCTAGGAATCTAGGCTAAAATCTGAAGCTAGAGTCTAGGTAGGCAATATGAGCTCAGTCAAGGCTCAGGCTAAGATCTAGGCTAAACTAGGCTAGAAATGTCTAGTCTCATTAGTGATCTAAATGTGAGCTCTAAGGCTGAGCTAGGCAGCCAAAAGGCCAAAACTAGGCCAGCCATGAGCCCTAGCCACAAGGCCTGACACAAACTGAGCCACAGGCCACTGATCTTGGGCAAGCCCTAAAGCCCTGAGCTGACCCTGGCCCACATGAAGCCACTGATCACAACTGAGCCACAAGCCCTAGGAATCCTACAGGCTATGACTGATTGACAAACCCTGAAGCCTAAAGCTGAGCCATGGTAACCTGAAGCCACAAAAAGCCTAAAGCTAAATATAAACATAAAAGATAATATAAAACCTAAACATAAAATAAAATAAAAAAATTAAAAGTAAAATAAAAACCCTAAAGAACCTAGGCTAAAGCCAAAAAGCATAAAATGGACAAAATCAAAACTATACTAAAATAAAATAAAATAAAAATTAAATGAAACTAAAAAAATAAAATAAACCTAAAAAAAAAAACTAAATAAAATAAAAATTGAATCTAAAATAAATATTAAATAGACCTAAAATAAAATAAAATAATAAACTAAATAAAAACTTAAACTTAAAAAAATAAAGCTAAAAAAAGAAAACCTAAAAAAAATAAAACCTAAACCCTAAACCTTAAACCCTAAACCCTAAACCCTAAATTAAACCCAAAACCCTAATAAATAAAAATAATACTTAAACCCTAAATTAAAAAAAAAACTAAACCTAAACCCTAAAAAACCATAAACCATAAACCTTAAATCCTAAAACCATAAAACCCTAAACCCCCTAAACAAACCATAAACCCTAAACTTTATATTAAAATCTAAAATCTAAACTAAACTATAATATAAACTTTAAAAATTTAAACTAAATCTAAAATTTTAAACTCTAAACTAAAAAACTAAAATCTAAATTTAACTGAAAACTAAACTAAATCTAAACTAAAATAAATCTAAACTAAAATCTAAAAATCTAAACTCTAAACTCTAAACTAAACTAAACTAAATCTAAACTAAACTAAGAAAAAACTATAAACTAAATCTAAACATCAAAAAAATCTAAACTCTAAAATCTAAAATCTAAACTAAAATAAAACTCTAAATAAAATATAAACTCTAAACTATATTTTGATTCAACCCAATTTAGTCTTTTAGGTCAATTTGTGTTAACTTAGGTCAAGAGGGCCAATTGAGTTTGGTTTTGCTTAATTTAACATCAAGCCAAATTCAAATATTGATTTTGAGTTGGTATGAATCATTGGTTTCAAGGGATTTGGCTTAGGTTATAATTTGGCTAGTTTAGGTTCATATGGGTTAATGGGTTGACTTGTTCAAATAATAAAGTTGACTTGGTTTGAACTAATTTGTGACACATGATTAGCCTAAGGTGATTAACAATCATGATAAGTGGCTTTGGTTGGCTTGGTTCAATCCAATTTGGGTAGGATTGGAACTTGGCTCAAATAGGTCAAATTGGCCACTTTGGGTCAAGTGGACCAATTAGGTTTAGTTGGATTGATTTTGGGTTGTGTTTGACTTGGTTGAGTTTATATATGGATTTAGGATTGATAAATAAATTTAATTGCAATTTATTTAGGTTTGGATGAGTTTTGGTTCATTTGGATATTCCAAGTCAAGATGGCCAGGTTGGGTTTGACTTGGGTTGATTTTAGTTTGGTTTGATGATTATAGATTTCATTTATATTTGAGAAGATGATTTAAGGAATAATTGATTCATGAGAAAATTAATTTAATTGGGTTTGAATTGAGTGGATTTTTGGCTAAGTCCATGGAAATGGTTTATATAGCTTAGGAAAGATCTTGATTTAGTTTGTAGGTCATGGGCTTAGTTTAAGTGCATTTGGTTTGATTTGATTTAGTTTGATTTAGTTTTGATCATTTGAAAGTAGATTTCATTTATGTTTAGGAAGATGATTGAAGATATAAACTAATTATGAGAAAATCAATTGATTTTAGATTGATTTAGATTAAGATTTTGCTAAGTCCATGGGATTGGTCATAGGGCTTAGGTTTGGATTTTGGTTTGATTTAATATTTGATATATGATTTGGTTGTAGGCTTAATAAGAATTGAATTTGGTTCTAGATTAAGAAGGTGAACATGGGTTTAGTTCAAGCTATATGGTAGGTAGATTGCCATAATCCCTAAGGCATAACATAATCCTATGTTTAACTCTTCTATGTCTCTCAGCTTAGGCCAAGTACTCACCTAAATGCTAGAAGTGTCTTATGACTAGGGAAGTCTTAGTGTCTAGAAGACTCCTAAATCTAAGATGGGAAGATTAAATACTCAATTGAAAAGTGAGGTCAATGAAAGGACTCCAAATAGGTATGTTGTAACTGGTAGGGCACACTGCATGTATTGGCATTATTTGAGCGATCAACAATGTCCAAAAAATTGCAAGAACTAACAAAAATAATCTATAACTAAACCCGAAAGATAAAAATAATCATGATCTTAGTGTAATGTAGCTCTGTTTATGCCATGTACATAAAAGAGCCAAGACGATCTGATGACAATTCCATGTCAAAGACATAGAGGGAGATCTTCTAGGGGATAACACATGCATTGGACATGACATGCGAGGGGTTTATGCCAAGGGCATAGAAGAAGAAAATCCATTGGGGATAGGTTTGAATTTGATTTGATCATATGACTTATGGAAAGAAGATCTATTAGGGATAAGAATCTATAATCCATCTAGGGTTAAGATCAAATCAACTTTAATTTGTTTTATTTTAATTGATTTGGAGGCATATCTGCTAGATATATAGGCTCAAGTACATTGGGGATTGAGTATATGAACCTTCCACTAGGGAAGCAGGTTTGGGCTATCTACTGGGATTGGGATTTCAGTTTAATTTCATAGATTTATTTAGGTATGTATCTGCTGGGGATAATAGCTTGGTTAGATTTCTTTGATTTAGACTCCATTGAGGGAGTTAGTTTAATTTGGCTCCACTAAGGAGGTTGGTTTTGAATTTGATTTGTTTGCTTGACTTGTTTATATATGATTTGGGGCTCCACTGAGGAGAAGGTGTGATTTAAATCCAATAGGGAAAGTCAGATTGGGTTTAATTTAATTTGAGTTATTGTATGGACCCTATCAGTGTGCGATGGAGCCACTGAGAAGGGGCTATATCAGCCTTGACTTTCCTTAAGTTTACAAATCCAAAGGGATAGTATACCGGCTGTGGGATAAAGCTAGCCAAGCTAAGAGGGTTCCTTTCGATGATCAACGGCTGTGCTAGGAAGAAGGCATAACACACTTACATCTTCTAAAGTGAAGAACAATTGCTAGGGTAACTTATTGAATGCACAATAAATCTAACTTGACCTAGGGCGACTATTGGGTGAATGCCACGGGGGACTTATGTCAACTCAAAAGTAGTTAGGATTAATTTTTTCTTAATTTCATGTGATTTGATATGATTTGTTTGAATTGATTTGAGTTAATTTTATTTAGTTTGTTTGGTTTAATTCAAATTAAGGGTAGATCTGCTCAGGATGTGAGCTCGGTCAAATTTAATAAATTTAATTTATGGACCCTATTAGTGTGCCATGGACCCATTAAAAAGAGTCTATATCAGACTTGTCCTATCTCAGATTTACAAATCTAAAGGGATAGTCTACTAGTTGTCGGGTAGAGCTAGCCAACATAAGGGGTTACCTTTCAGTGTGCAACGGCTGTGCTAGTAAAAAGGCATATTATACTTACATATTCTAAAGCAGGGAACAACTACTGGGGTGACTTGTTGGTAGCACAACAAATTGAACTCGACTTAGGGACGACTAGTGAGTGAATGCCGCTGGGGACTTATATCAACTCAAGAGTAGTCAGGCGATTCCTATAGGGAGTTTTGCTGACACTGCCCTAAAGATAGGATGGCTGCTTGGGAAAAGGTACTACTACTAGGAGTGTCCTCTTAATCCATAAGGGAATATATATTTCATTTACATGTTTGTGTTGACCCTGTTAGTGTGCGAGGGACCACACAGAGATGGGGTTATGTCATCCTTGACCTATCTCAGATTTACTGGATCAAGAAAGAATCTGGACATCTATAGGACAGATTCTCTAACCACAGGGGTGGTTACTAGGAAAAAGGAATTGTCCAATCTGATAGTAACCCAAGTAGTGCCTAAATGGGGTCGCAAAGGATGTGATCCAAATAGAGTACACATAGGGGAGGTGCTTCTAGGGTCATTATCCTAAGTTCTATAAAAGAAAGCCTATAGGTGTATGGTGGCCAACTTTAGGAGAAAGCGTAGCAAACTTACATCTGTCATGAGTGGATTATCCATCAGGTGGGTCACCATCAGCATAGTAAGAACCAACTAACCAAATGTCCATCGGTGTGCAATGATTAATATGCAAACAAAGCATGTAGGCTTACAACTTTCCAAGCGAGTGATCATGGATAGTCATCGGCGAGACAGATGCTATATGGCCTAGAGAGATTAATAAGTGGGGAGCTCTAAGGAAGGACTGGACCTAGACTTGAAGCAATCAAAAGAAAAGGAGCCATTAAAGGACTTATCTTAAACCTCAAATATACTCAACCTAGTCAGTCCACTAAGGCTAATCTAAGAAGAAAGAGTAGTAGACTCACATCCTCTTAAATGAAGCCAACATGAGGTAGGTTACCAACCGTATAATAAGGCCTACCAAACTAACAAGGCATTCGTTAGTGTGCACTGGCCAAGTAAGGATGGAAAGCATAGCAGACTTACATCCTCCAAAGCATGAAAACTACTGGGGTAACACTTGCAGCTACTGAGTGAGTTTCGCTGGGGGCATTATCTCAACTTTGAGTAGCCTGAGACAAAAGATATGTTTTTGTTTTATATGTTTGTGTATAGTTTGCATTTGTGTTTTATCGATGAAGGATAGGATGTTGCTCAGGTTCCTTACACCTACCCTAAACATATCGTGGAATATTTAAAAATAAGAATACTATCAACATGGAAGAGATTGAATTCAAAATAAAATTTTCATTAATGAAAATTTTTTCAAACATGATTTATGGAGAATATTTCTTTAAGTAGAGCCAATTAATTTGAAGCATTGGGCGCTCTCCCTTATGATTAAAAAGATGATAAGATCCTCCTTGTTAGGCATTTATTATAAAAAATAGCCCATCCCAAGTCAGTTCAAACTTGCCTCTCATCTTGTGATGGGCAATAATTAGTCTCTTTAGAATTAAAATAAGCTCTCCTACTTGAACAACTCTAGGACATGCCAACTTGTTGTGAGCTTGAATCAGTTTGGCTTTGTACAACTCGAGATTTTGGCATGCCTGTAGACATCTCTTCTCCAAACCTTTAAGCTATTCTAACCATAACTTTGCATTATGCTCTATTGTGATCTTGCTACCCATAGCTATCCTTAGTGATGAGAGTTGGACTTCTAATGATAGAACGGCTTTAGACCCATACACTAACTAGAAAGGAGTAGACTGAGTTAGAGTTCTATATGTAGTGTGGTAGGCCCATAAGGCTACAACTAATTGTTCATGCTACTGTCACTTATTATCATCGAGTGTCTTCTTTAGTAATTAGATGAGAGTTTTGTTGAAGGCTTCTGCTAAGCTGTTTGCCCTCTGGTAGTAGATAGTATAATATCTCTATTCTATGTTGTGTCTCTGGGCAAAGTTGTTAATTTTGGTGCCCTTGAATGCAATACCATTATCAGATATAATTTATCGAGGCACCCCAAACCTATATACAATATGGTTCCTGAAATATTGGAGCACATGCTAAGCTATAACCTCTTTGAGCAGAATTGACTCTGCCCACTTGAAAAAGTAGTCGATAGCTGCTAGGACAAACCGATGACCTTTAGAAGAAGGAGGATCAATCAGACCCACTATGTTGGTACCCCCAACACTAGAATGTCCATTAGGCCAATGTAGGATGTAGAATATTGGGTGGTTGGTATAGGACCACACCATGTATTTGACATTGGTGGCATCGCCTAGCCACGTCCATGCAATCTGTAATAATCGATGGCCAGTAGTATCCGAGTCTTTTCATTTTGGGTTTTATCTTAAGACCAGATTGATGAGCTTCTCATAATCCAGATTGATGAGTCTCTTCATGTACTTCATTTATGACCTTATGGGCTTCATGTTTATCCAAACAACGTAACCACATATGATCGAAGGACCACCGATATAAGGTGTCATCCACGAGAGCATAGGAAAGTCTTCTCTACTTTATATGATGGGCTTGTAACTTCTCTTGAGGTAGTTTGCCTTAATTTAGGTAATCCATGAATGGTTGCCTCCAATCTAACTCCTCGTCCATCTTGGCAATGGCAACCTCCCCTTCAAGAGAGTAGTTTTTGATGAGTTCAATATTAATAAGGGATAAGACTTGTCTATTTTGGATTTTTATTGATATTGACTCATCCTCTAGACATCCCAACTCCTTGCAAGCTTGGTTAAAGCATCCGCTATGATGTTTTCTCCTTAAGAAATCTTATAAATGGTAACCTCTAGGATTTGGGCTAACAACTCCATTGTATACTTATTGTAGTTATGCAGTCTAGGCTTTAAAACTTTATAGGACCCAGTGATTTGGTTGACCAGTAATTGGGGATCCCCAAAGATGTTGATGTTCTAGATGGTTAGAGTAATAGCTAACTCTAAATCAATAATCAAAGCCTCATATTTGACTTTATTGTTAGTGCAAGGATTGGATAGATGGTATGAGAATCTCATCACATCATGGTCTGGAGTTAGGAGAACTATTCCTACCCCTGTCTTTCCTAGAATAATAGATTGTGATTCTTCTCCTCTTTGAGAGGAAGCCACACCATCAAAGTACTTCTCCCAACAGCAAATGCTAGTATCCCCTAAGTTCATGATTTGTTCATCGAGAAGATCATCACTAAACGGAGAGTCAGTAGAAAGTGGGTGTGCTGCTAACAAATTTATTAGCGCTTGTCCTTTCATTATACAGGGGGGTACCAACGTGATGTCAAACTGCGAGAGGATCATGGACCACCATGCAAATCATCCAGATAGCATCGACCTATCATGAGATAGTAGTGGATTGATTCTAGAAATCAAGTTCACCGTATGAGAAAGCATGTAATGCCATAGCTTTTGGGATGCAAAGTTTAAAGCTAGGTAATGCTTTTCAATGGGTGGATAATTAGCCTCATCAGGGATTAGACAACGATTGAGGTAGTAGACTATCAAAAGATTGGTTGTATTTGGAAAATCAATTGGAAAAGTTTAAGGAGAAGACTTATTTTTAGAATTTAATGGGAACAAGTAGGAAATGCTCATGATACTAGGAAGCCTAGTGAGCATTCCAATCTATCTTACAAAAATAACTAGCAATAACTAATAAAATACTAGGAAGCTTAGTGAGCATTCCAATCATGATACAAGGACGCCTACTATGCATTGTAATCTAACTAATAAAATAATTCATAATAAATAATGTAATAATAACTAAGAATAACTAAACTAAATAAAATTAATAATAATAATAATAATAATAATAATAATAATAATAACTAATAACTAATAAAAATAAAAATAATTATAAAAAATAAAAAATAGCTAAAAAATAAAAAAATAAAAAATAAGAATAACTAAACTAACTAATATTAACTAATAACTAATAAATTAACTAAACTAACTAACTAATTAATAAAACTAAAAAAACCTAAAACTAAAAAAATAATAAATAATAACAAAACTAATAAATAATTAAAATTAAAAATAATAATAATTACTAATAATAATGATAGTTAATATAACTAAAAGTAATAAACTAATAACTAACAAATAATCACTAATAAAACTAAACTAATAAATAAATAATTACCAATAAATTGATAAAAAACTAAACCTAATAAACTAATAATAATAAATAACTAATAATTAACTAATTAGTAAACTAATAACTAAAAAAATTAAAATAAAAATAAAACTAATAAAAAAACCTCATAAAACTAATAACTAATAATAATAATAATAATAATAACTAATAAATTAAACTAATAAACTAAATAAAAAATTAAAATAATAATAAATAAATAATAACTAAACTAATAACTAATAACAATAACTAAATAACTAAAAACTAACTAACTAAAAATGCATAATAATAATTAATAACCTAACTAATAAAAAACTAAATAATAAATAAATAAAACTAAATAATAAATAAAAATAACTATTAATAATAAATAATAACTAATAACTAATAATAATAATGCTAATAAAACTAGCTAATAAAAAACTAATAAAAAACTCATAATAAAAAACTAAAACCTAAAATAAAAATAAAAACCTAACTAAAATAATTAAAACTAAATAACTAAAAAAACTAAAACAATAACAAAAAAACTAATAATAATAATAACTAATAAATAAATTAATAAAACTAATAACTAATAACCTAACTAAACTAATAATAACTAACTAAAAATTAATAAAACTAATATAAAATAACAAAAATCAAAAAAACTAAACTAAAATAAATAATAAAACTAATAAAAAAATAATTACTAACTAAAAACCTAATAAATAAAAAATAAACTAAAAATGTAATATATAAATTAAATAACTAACTAATAAAAACTAAACTAATAAAAAATAGAAAAACTAAAAAAATTAATATCTAACTAATAAAAAAATAACTAAACTAATAAAACTAACTAAAAAAACTAATAAATAAACTAACTAAACTAACTAAAACTAAATAACAAATAAACCTAACTAACAAACCTAAACCAGAGTCCCATCCCCGAGCTCTGGCAATTTATGAATTCCCTTCATCAGCGTCGCCTGTTTCGCCGCCTATAGGCTCTTTTTACTGGACTTTCACTAGATTCCCTTTGGAATCGGTGGCCTCTACCCATTTCAATGCTTTCTTTGGATTGACATCATGCTCTATGGCATGTACCTCTATGAATCCAAGGGGAAACCCCCATGTTTCTATGGATTCGATTAGGGCTTCTTCGACCTTAGGTATTTTGGTTGTTAATCTTCCATCTTTTATGAAATATTTTAAGAAAGCTCTTTATGGTGTGGATTCTCCTTCCGTTCCCTCTCTAAATTTGGTTTAATTGACATTTATAAGTGTTCCTACTATTTTAATTTTTTATTATGATATTGAAAAGCTTGCTGAGCCATTTGCCCTAGAATGGAAGACATCCATGCATTTTTTTCATAGTCTTAAACATTTGGGTTCTTTTTTTATTGGCTTAAATGTTGCGATACGTATTTTGATAAAATTATCAAATGATCTAGATTATAGTAGAGTTTTTGCTAATTGATCTTAAGGTGTTTATAATTGTCAAATGCATCTTCTTAAATGGACACCTCATTTTGATGTTAATGAGGAATATTCTATTGCGCTAGTGTGGATTTCTTTACCTAACATGCGTATTCATTTTGTTACTCATCAAATTGTTCATGCCATTGGTTTTATTTTTGGGTGTCTTGTACAAGTGGATCAAGCCACTATCGCTCATACTCGGTCATATGTTGCTAGGATTTTGGTTGAGATTGACGTTACAAAAAAAATACCCTAAAAAAATCTGGATTGGTTCTCATAAATATGGTTATTTTAAGAAGGTGGAATTTGAAAATCTTCCTATTTTTTGCAATCATTGCAAAATTCATGGTCATGTTTTTTTTTATTCTTAAATTGCCCTTCCTCATTTAAGGAAAAAGAAAGTTGATAAAGTGTCTTCTATACATGATCCTAAAGCAAATCTTGTGTTTCTTAGTGACAAACTAATCTTACTAACAATCACTTTTTAAGACTTTCTTCAAATAACTCTATTAAAGTAAATCTTTTAGAAGCTGATTTTGATAAGATTTTTGAAAGATTGGATGTTCTTGCTAACCCTTTTCAAGATGATGTTTTGAATAATGATATAAATAATAACTCTGACTCTAATCCATTGGAGGATGAGTCCTTTTCTCCCACACTAGCTCATCATGTTTTAGATCATGGAAAAGGATCTATTTCTTTGCCATCTTTGAATGAGAATGATGGAGAAACGAATGGTTTAATCCTTGAAAACTTAGCTTTAGCTTCTACTAATCTTTTAAAGGAAGATGATCATATGAACTATGATAATGCTTTAATTATTACTAACTTTATCTTTTGAAGACTGATGCTAAAGCTTTGATTGGTAATTCTGGTCAATTTTTTTAATAATGATCTCTTTGTTTCTAAAGGGATTGATTCTTGTGATTTTGCTTCTCATGAAGTTTTAATTGATAACTTGGAGTTTACTTCTCTTCATCCTTTTTTTATAATTAAGAGAGGGAGGTTTTTGACCAGGATTTGTTAGATGCTAATAATATTGATAATTTCCAACTTAATAAATATTTTTATGCTCCTTCTTTGGTCTCTAATTTTGAAATGAAACCTAACCCAAACTTTTCTACATCATTTGCTTTCGATGAAGTTGAATGTTCTTCTAAGCAATTGATTGTTACTTCTAATCTTTACTCTTTTTATTACACCTCCGATTCTTTTTCAGATGGTGATTTTCTTGATAAAGGGCATGATTATAGAACTGTTTATAAGAAAAAGAAGAAAAAATGTTAAGATTTATGTTCTTCCTAATTTTTCGATAGTCACTCGCTCTAAATCTTCTTGTAAATAATCTTCGTTTCTTTCTTTTATGAATGTTGGAAATTAAGATGGTTTCTACTTTGGTTGGCTTCTGTTTGCTATTTTGGTTGTTATTTTGGCTATCTCTAGTCCTGATTTTTGGTTTGTTGGTTGTGCTTGGTTGGGTGGGTTGTCTTCCAAGTATGGACTGTTGCTGGTTGTTGCTTTTCAGGGTCTTTTACTGAAGGCTTTTATGGCTATTTTTTGTGGGTTGCCTTCTAGGTATATGCTGATTGTTGTTTAGTTCTTTCTTATGGCTTGTGTTTATTTTGTTATTCTGGTGAGCTTGGCCTTTTGTTGGAGACCTTTGTTTTGCAGGCTACTTTGTTTTGTTTCTATTTCTAGTTGGGTTTGCTTGTTGCTTAGACGGTTTAGGGTTGTTTGTTGGTTTTTCTTTTAGGGATCAAGTGTTGATTCCTTTTATTTACCTTTTTTTGGTTAGTTTTACTATTTTTTTTGTTTGGGCAGTTTTTCCTTCTTATGGCTTTTTCCTTTTGGCTAGTCTATGCTCTTTGGTTTGTCCCTTCAGCTCAATGATTTTTTCTTTTCCTTTCAGGTGGTTGGCCTTGTGGACTTTGTTGGCTATGGTGGTTGTGTTTTTTTTATTATGTCCATTTCTTTTTAGCTGGTTGCATTTTTTGTGATTCTGCCCTTCCTTATGGCTTTCCTCTTTGCTAGTATGTTCCTTTTTCCTCATCATTGCATTTTAGTGTTTCCACCTCTATCTGGTAGGTGGCTTTTAAGGCTATGATGGATGTGTTTCTTCATTGTGCTTATTTTTTCTTTTTGCGTGGTAGCATTTTGTGTTATTGTAACCCTTCTTCTAAAGTTTAAATGCTCACATAATTTGTTGCCCCTTATTCTTCTTTCATTATGTTGATTGAATTCTTCTTCTTTAGTTCTAAGCCTGAGCCTTTAGGCCTTTTATTTTGGCTTTGATTGCTATAGTTTTTCTCTTTATGACTATTTCATTAATCTTTCTTTCTAATAATTTGCAAGGTGATTTTATTCGTCTTCAAGGATCTAGATCTTTTTGTTTCTCATGTGCAAGAGTATTTTGCTAATTGGCGTGTTTGAGGAGGACTTGAAATGGTTTTCATAATCTCTAGTTATTGCAAAGGGTGATGAACCTTGATTATATGTTGTTCTTTTACCATTTCTCTTCATTGTCTGTTGTCTCCTGAAATGTTCACTTTTTCTTTAACTATTTTATTTTCTGCCTTTTATTGCACTTAAATGGTGATTTAGCTCTTTAGGCTTCTTGTCGCTCTTAGAGCATCAGATGTTAGAGATTTATCCCTCTAAAGGACATTATATCCCTTTCTTTAGTTTAATAAAATTTTATTTTGTTTTGTTTTTTAAAAAAAGACCCTAAACCCTAAACCCAGAAAACCTAAAAACCTAACTTAATATAAATAAAACCTAAAAATAAAATAAATAAATAAACCTAAACCTAAATAAAATAATAAAATAAAAAACTAAATCAAAACTAAATAAACTCTAAACTATACTAAAAATCTAAATCTAAACTTTAAACTAAACTAAATTTAAACTAAACTAAACAAAACTAAATCTAAACTAAAAGACTAAATCTAAAATATAAACTAAATAAAATCTAAATCTAAATATAAACCCTAAAATTAAATCTAAACTAAATCTAAACAAAACTAAATAAACTAAATCTAAAAACTCGAAACTAAAATCTAAACTAAACTAAACAAAAAAAATCTAAACTAATTCTAAACTAAATCTAAAATCTAAAACTACAAACTCTAAAACCTAAACCTAATCTCTAAAAAACCATAAACCGAAAACCCAAAACTATAAACCCTAAAACCCTAAATTATATACCCTAAACCTTAAATCCTAAACCCTAAACCCATAACCTTAAACCCTAAACCACCTAAACTAACCATAAACCCACCCTACCCTCCATAAACTCTAAACCACTAACCTAAACACTAAACCACCCACCATCAAACCCTGACCTGCCTAAACCAGACAAAATTGAAACTAAATAAACTAAAAAATAAAATAAATAAAACCTAAACTAAATAAAATAAAACCTAAATTAAAACCTAAACCTAAAAATAAAATAAAATAAAAACCTAAATAAATAAAATAAAACCAAACCTAAGAAAAATGATCTAAAATAAAATAAAATCTAAACTAAATAAAACCAAAACCTAAAAATAAAACTAAAATATAACCTAAAATAAATAAAATAAAACCTACCCAAAATTAAAAAAAACCTAACTTACCCTAACCATAAAACTCCAAACCCTAAAAACCCAAACCCTACAATCCCTAAACTAACCTAAACCTAAACCCTAAACCCTAAACTCTAAACTAAAATCTAAATCTAAAACTAAACTAATATACTAGATCTAGATCTAAACTCTAAAAATTTAAACCAAATTTAAACAAAAATAAATTAAATCTAATAATCTAAACTCTATAATAAAAATCTAAACTAAAAAACTAAAATCTAAACTAAACTTAAAACTAAACTAAAAACTAAACTAGAAAAATCTAAATTAAACAAAAAATCTAAACTAAATCTAAACTAAAATCTAAAAATCTAAACTCTAAACTCTAAATTAAACTAAACTAAATCTAAACTAAACTATAATTAAACTTTAAACTAAATCTACAAATCTACAAATCTAAACTAAATTAAAATCGAACTCTAAAATTTAAAATTAAAATATAATCTAAACATAAATATAAAAAATCAAACTAAATCTAAAAATTTAAATCTAAACTAAAATTTAAACTCTAAAAATCTTAAACTAAACTAAAGTCTAAAATCTAAATCTAAATCTAAACTAAATTAAACTAAATAAAAATAAAATCTAAACTAAATCTAAACCTAGAAAATCTAAAACTAAATCTAAAAACTAAATCTAAACTAAATCTAAACTAAAACTAAACTAAAAAATCTAAACTAAATCTAAACTCTAAAGTAAATCTAAAATTTAAACTAAATAAACTAAAATCTATACTAAAAAATCTAAACTAAAAACCTAAACTAAATTAACTAAATAAACTCTAAACTAAATAAACAATAAACTAAACTAAAAATTTAAATCTAAACTCTAAACTAAATTGAATCTAAACCAAACTGAACTAAATCTAAACTCAAAACTAAATCTAAAATCTAAACTAAATAAAATCTAAACTTAAATCTAAACCCTAAAAATAAATCTAAGCTAACTAAACTAAATCTAAAATCTCTAAACTAAAATCTAAGCAAAACTAAGTAAAATAATCTAATCTAAATCTAAACTAAATCTAAAATCTAAACATCTAAACTTTAAAAAATAAACTTAAACCCTAAAAAACCATAAACCCTTAACCACACCCTAAATCCTCACTTCCAAACCTAAACTACACTCTAAACCCTCCCACCAAACTCAAAACCCTGTTAAACCCTAAACCCTAAACCCTACACTCTAAATCATAAACTATAAAAACATAAACCTAAACAAAATAAAACTTAAAAATAATTTAAATCAAAAACTAAAACCTAAGTAAAATAATAAATTAAAATAAAATACAATCCATATCTAAAACCTAAACTTACACCTAAACCTAAAAATAAAATAAAGTAAAAAATAAAATATAAAAAATAAATATTTAAATGAAACTAAAAGATAAAATAAACCTAAAAATAAAAAACCTAAAAGAAATAAAAACTAAATCTAAAATAAAAGTAAAATAGACCTAAAATAAAATAAAATCTAATCTAAATAAAAACTTAAATCTAAAAAATAAACTTAAAAATAAATAATAAATAAAACCTAAACCCTAAATTTTTAAAAAAACCTAAATCTAAACCCTAAAAAACCCATAAACCCTATTCCCTAAACTCTAAACCTTAAACCTTCAACCCAAAACCCCCTAAACTAACCCTAAACCATAAACCCTAAGCCCTAAACCCTAAACTCTAAACTAAAATCTAAAATCTAAACTAAACTAAAATCTAAACTAAATCTAAATCTAAACTCTAAAAATCTCAATAAAATTTAAACTAAACTAAACTAAATCTAAAAATCTAAACTCTAAACTAAAAATATAAAATAAGAAACTAAAATCTAAACTAAACTAAAAAAATGTAAACTAAACAAAAAATCTATACTTAATCTAAACTAAACTAAATCTATACTAAAATCTAAAAATCTAAATTCTAAACTCTAAATTAAGCTAAACTAAATCTAAACTAAATTAAAACTAAAACTAAATCTAAAAATAAAAAAAATCTAAACTAAACTAAAATCTAAACTCAAAATCTAAATTCTAAACAAAATCTAAACTCTAAACTAAAACTAAACATCTAAACTAAATCCAAACTAAATCAAGAAAATCTAAATGCAAATTAAAATTTAAACTAAACTAAACTCTAAACTCTAAAACTAAATCTAAAATCTAAAATATAAACTAAACTAAACTAAATAAAAATAAATCTGAACTTAATTTAAACTCTAAAATAAATAAAAATCTAAACCTAAAAAATCTAAAACTAAATCTAAAAATTAAATCTAAACTAAATCTAAATAAAACTAAATCTAAACTAAATCTAAACTAAAAATCTAAACTAAATTTGAGCTATACTAAATATAAAATCTAAACTAAATCTAAAATCTAAATTAAATAAAGTAAAATCTAAATTAAAAACCTAAATTAAATGTACTAAATCAAAAATCTAAACTAAACTAAACTAAATCTAAACTAAAATAGACTAAACTAAATTAAATCTAAACTAAAAAATAAATCTAAAATCTAAACTAAGTAAAATCTAAACCTAAATCTAAACACTAAAATTAAATTTAAACTAAATCTAAACTAAACAAAATAAACTAAGTTTAAAAACTATAAACTAAAATCTAAACTAAACCTAACTAAAAAATCTAAACTAAATCTAAACTAAATCTAAATCTAAAAATCTAAACTCAAAAGCCTAAACCTAAACCACGAAAAACCATAAACCCTAAACCCTAAACCATTAACCCTAAACCCTAAACCATAAACCCTAAACCCTAAACCATAAACCCTAAACCCTAAACCTAAACTATGAAAAACCACGAACCCTAAATAAAAAAGCTAATATAAAATAAAAAACTAAACTAAAACCTAAGCCTAAATCTACACCTAAAAACAAAATAAAAAAATAATAAAAATTGAAATAAAATCAAATAACATATACGAAACTAAAAACTAAAATAAACCTAAAAATAAAAAACCTAAATAAAATAAAAACTAAATCTAAAATAAAAATAAAATAAACCTAAAATAAAATAAAATAAAAACTAAATAAAAACCTAACCATAAAAAATAAACCTAAAAATAAAACCAAAAAATAAATAAAAAATAAAACCTAAACTCCAACCCTAAACCCTAAAAGCTAGACTCTAAAGTAAACCCTAAACCATAATAAATAAAGAATAAAACCTAAACCCTAAATTTAAAAAAAAAAAACAATACCTAAATGCTAAAAAACCATAAACCCTAAACCCAAAACCCTAAACCCTAAACCCTAAAACCTAAACCCCATAAACTATCCCTAAACCCTAAACTCTAAACTAAAATCTAAAATCTAAACTAAATTTAAATCTAGACTCTAAAAATCTAAACTAAATCTAAAAATCTAAACTCTAAACTACAAAACTAAAATATAAATCTAAACTAAAAGTTAAACTAAAAAAATCTAGACTAAACTAAAAATCTAAACTAAATCTAAACTAAATAAAAAATCTAAACTAAATCTAAACTAAATTAAACCTAAACTAAAATCTAAAAGTCTAAACTATAAACTCAAAACTAAATTAAATTAAATCTAAACTAAATAAAATTTAAACTCTAACTAAATATAAAAATCTAAAAATCTAAGCTAAACTAAAATATAAACTCTAAAATTGAAAATCTAAACTAATTATAAACTCTAAACTAAATCTAAAAATCTAAATCTAAACTCGAAAACTCTAAATCTAAACTAAACTAAACTCTAAACACTAAAACTAAGTCTAAAATCTAAGCTAAACTAAAAAACAACAACAACAACAACATCAATAATAATAAGCCTTTATCCTAATAAGTGGGGTCAACTGCATGAATCCTTCATCTCCATTGTGTCCTATTAGGTGTAAAATTCTCATTTAATTCAAATGTACCAAGGTCATTTTTTATACATCTTAACCAAGTCTTTTTAGGTCTACCCCTACCTTTCATAACATAAGGCAAATCTAATGCATCTACCCTCCTAGCCGAGTCATCGGATAACCAACGCTTTATGTGGCCAAACCATCTAAGGCGACTCTCTAATCTTATGCTCCTTGCTTGGAACTCCAACTTTTTCCCAGGAACATACTCATTTCATTTTATCTCTATAAAATGACACTCCATGTAGCTAAACTAAACTAAGCTAAATAAATATAAAATCTAAACTAAATCTAAACTCTAAAATAAATAAAAATCTAAACCTAAAAAATCTAAAACTAAATCTAAAATCTAAACTAAATAAACTAAAATCTAAACTTAAAACCTAAACTAAATAAACTAAATCTAAAATTTAAACTAAATAAACTCTAAACTAAACTAAAACTCTAAATCTAAACTCCAAACTAAACAAAATCTAAACTAAACTAAATTAAATCTAAACTAAAAACTAAATCTAAAATCTAAACTAAATACAATCCCAACCTAAATCTAAACCCCAAAACTAAATCTAAACTAAATAAAAACTAAACTAAATAAACTAAGTCTAAAAACTCTAAACTAAAATCTATTAACCTAAAAATCTAATCTAAAATCTGCACTAAATAAAGCTAAAATTTAAAATAAAACCTAAAACCCTAAAATGATAAACCCTAAACTCCTAAACCCTAAAACCCTGCCTAAATCCTCCTAAACACTAAACCTAAACCCTTAAACCCAACCCACCACAGCCTAAACCCTAAAATCTAAACCCATACTATCCACCCAACCCAAAACCCTAAACCCTAAAAACCTAACCTAAACTAAATTAAACCTAAAATAAATTAACTAAAAAACATAAACCTAAGTAAAATAAAAAAAATAAAATGAAATAAAAAACCTAAAAAAAAACCTAAACCTAAACCTAAACCTAAAAAAAATAAAATTTAAAATAAAAAATTTTTCTAATATAAAATATATAAAAACCTAAACAGAACAAAAAAAACCTAAATAAAATAAAAACTAAATTAAAAATAAAAATCAAATAGACCTAAAATAAAATAAAATAAAAACTAAATAAAAACCTAAACCTAAAAAATAAAGTTAAAAATAAAACTGAAACCCTAAACCCTAAAATCTAAATTAAACTAAGTAAAAATTCCTAATCTAAATCTAAACTAAATCTAAAATCTAAAAGTCTAAACTCTATAACCTAAATCTAACCCCTAAAAAACCATAAACCCTAAACCCTAAACCCTAAATCCTAAACCCCCTAAACTAACCCTAAACCCTAAACTCTAAACTAAGACCTAAAATCTAAACTAAATCTAAACTAAACACAGCAAAATCCAAAAATCTAAACTCTAAACCAAAAATCTAAATTAAAACAAAATCTAAATTTAAAACTACAAAATCTAAACTAAACTAAAATCTATCTAAATCTAAACTCTAAACTTTAAACTAAACTACATATTAAACTAAACTAAACTCTAAACTAAATCTAAAAATCTAAAAATCTAAACTAAACTAAAATCTAAACTCTAAAATCTAAAATCTAAACTAAATATATACTCTAAACTAAATCAAAACTAAATCTAAAAGTATAAATCTAAACTAAAATCTAAACTCTAAAACTCTAAATCTAAATTAAACTAAACTCTAAACTTTAAAACTAAATCTAAAATCTAAACTAAGCTAAACTAAACTAAATAAAAATAAAATCTAAAGTAAAACTAAACTCTAAAATAAATAAAAATTTAAACCTAAAAAATTTAAAACTAAATCTAAAAACTAAATATAAACAAAATCTAAGCTAAAAATTCTAAACTAAATCTAAACTAAATTGATTCTAAACTCTAGACTAAATCTAAAATCTAAACTAAATAAACTAAAATATATACTAAAAAATCTAAACTAAAATCCTAAACTAAAGATAAAATCTAAACTAAATAAACTTTAAACTAAACTAAGAATCTAAATCTAAACTCCAAATTTAATTTAATCTAAACTAAACTAAACTAAATCTAAACTCAAAACTAAATCTAAAATCTAAACTAAATAAAATCTAAATCTAAAAGTAATCCTTAAAACTAAATCTAAACTAAATCAAAGCTAAACAAACAAAACTAAATCTAAAAACTCTAAGTTAAAATTTAAACTAAACTATGTAAAAAAGTTTAATCTAAATCTAAACTAAATCTAAATTCTAAAAATCAAAACTAATAAACCTAAACCACAAAACCTATAAACCAACCCACTAAATCCTAAATAAACCCAAACCCTGCCCTAAACTAAACCACCTAAACTAACATAAACTACCATACCACCCCCCAAACCTAATCTAACCCTAAACTATAAACCTTAAAACCTACATAAACTAATTAAAACCTAAACACAAAATAAATAAAAATTAAACCTAAAAAATAAAGAAAATAAAATACAAACCTAAACTAAAACCTAAACCAAAACCTAAACCTAAAAATAAAATAAAACAAAAAATAAAAACTAAAATAAAATAAAATAAATAAAAACTTAAATGAAACTAAAAAATAAAGTAAACTTAAAAATAAAAAACCTAAATAAAATAAAAACTAAAACTAAAATAAAAATTCAATATACCTAAACTAAAATAAAATCTAAACTAAATAAACACCTAAACCTAAAATAAATAAAAAATAAAACCTAAACCCTAAATTAAAAAAAAACCTAAAACTAAATCTCAAAAAACCATAAACCCTAAATCTTAAACCCTAAATCCCTAAACCCTAAACTCTAAACCCTGATCCTTAACCCTAAAACCAAACCCACTCTAAACTAAAATCCAAAATCTAAACTAAAATCTAACCTAAATTTAAATATAAACTCTAAAATCTAAACTAAATTTAAAACTAAACTAAACTCAAAATCTAAACTATAAACTAATATAAATAAAACTTAAATCTAAACTAAAACAAAACTAAGAAAATCTAACTAAATAAAAAATCTAAACTAAACCTTAACTAAACTAAATCTAAGCTAAAATCTAAAAATCAAAACTCTAAACTCTAAACTAAACTAAACTAAATCTAAACTAAAATAAAACTAAACTCTAAACTAAATTTAAAATTCTAAAAATCTAAACTAAACTAAAATATACACTCTATAATCTTAAATCTAAACTAAATCTAAACTCTAAACTAAATCAAAAAATCTAAACTAAATCTAAAATTCTAAATCTAAACTAAACTAAACTCTAAACTCTAAAACTAAATTTAAAATATAAACTAAAGTAAATTAATCTAAATAAAAATAAAATATAAACTAAATTTAAACTCTAAAATAAATAAACATCTATACCTAAAAAGAATCTAAAACTAAATTGAAAATTAAATTTAAATTAAATCTAAACTAAATCTAAACTACATCTAAACTAAAAGTTCTAAACTAAATCTGAACTAAACTAAATCTAAACTATAAACTAAATCTAAAATCTAAACTAAATAAATAAAAATCTAAACTTAAAAATCTAAAATAAAAACCTAAATTAAATAAACTAAATCTAAAATCTAAGCTAAACTAAAAATTTAAATCTAAACTCTAAACTAAATTAAATCTAAACTAAAATAAATAAAATTAAATTAAATCTAAGCAAAAAACTAAATCTAAAATCTAAACTAAATAAAATCTAAACCTAAATATAAACCCTAAAATTAAATCTAAACTAAATCTAAACTAAACTAAATAAACTAAATCTAAAAATTCTAAATTAAATATAAAATTTAAAAATCTAAACACTAAAACCCAAACCTAAGCCATGAAAAAACATAAACCCTAAACCCAAAACCCTAAACCATAAACCAACCCTAAACCCTAAACCCTAAACATTAAATAAAAAAAATTAAAATAAAATAAAAAGTTAAACTAAAATTTAAGCCAAAACCTAAACCTAGAATTAAAATAAAATAAAAAATAAAAACTCAAATAAAATAAAATAAAAAAATCTAACTGAAATTAAAAACTAAATAAAACATAAAAATAAAAAAACTAAATAAAATAAAAATTAAATAGACCTAAAATAAAATAAAATAAAAACTAAATAAAAACCTAACCATATGAAATAAATCAAAAAATATGACCTAAAACTAAATAAAAAATAAAACCTAAACTCTAACCCTAAACCCTAAACCCTAAAGTAAACCCTAAACCCTAATAAATAAAAAAATAAAATATAAACCCAAAATTAGAAGAAAAAAACTAAATCTAAACCCTAAAAAATAAAAACACTAAACCCTAAAACCTAAACTCTAAACTAAAATCTAAAATTTAAACTAAATCTAAATCTAAACTATAAAAATCAAAACTAAACTAAACTAATTCTAAAAAATCTAGACTTTAAACTAAGAAAACTAAAATCTAAACTAAACTAAAAACTAAACAAAAAAAATTTAAACTAAACTAAAAATCTAAACTAAATATGTACTAAAATCTAAAAATCTAAACTCTGAACTCTGAACTAAACTAAACTAAATCTAATATAAACTAAAATTAAACTCTAAACTAATTCTAAATACCTAAAAAATCTAAACTAAACTAAAATCTAAACTCTAAAATCTAAACCTAAACTAAATCTAAACTAAATCTAAAAATCTGAATTTAAACTAAAATATAAACTCTAAAACTCTAAATCTAAGCTAAATTAAACTCTAAACTCTAACACTAAATCTAAAATCTAAGCTAAACTAAGCAACAACAATAACAACAACAATAACAATAAGCCTTTATCCCACTAAGTGGGGTCAGCTACATGAATCCTTTGTCTCCATTGTATCCTATTATGTGTTAAATTCTCACTTAATTCAAGTATAATAAGGTCATTTTTTATACATCTTAACCAAGTCTTTTTAGGTCTAGCTCTACCTTTCTTAACATAAGGCAAATCTAATGCATCTACTCTCTTAACCGGGTCATTGGACGGTCAACACTTTATGTGGCCAAACCATCTAAGGAGACTCTCTATAACCTTATCTACCACTAGAGCTACTCCAACTTTTTCCCGAACATACTCATTTTGCATTTTATCTCTAAGAGTAAAGCCACTCATCCACCTGAGCATCCTCATGTCTGTAACACTTAACTTAGTTTTATGCTTCTCTTTTATTGGCCAACATTCTGCACCATAAGTCATTGTAGGTATTACCACCATCTTATAAAATTTTCTCTTAAGTTTAAGCCAAACTTTCCTATCAAACAACAAGATAGATGCATTCTTCTACTTCAAACATCCAACTTGAATTCTACTAATAACATCTCCATCTATTTCACCATCATTTTGGACAATGGAACCTAAATATCTGAATCGCTCACTTTTTTTAATGACTTGTTCACCTAATGTCACAACACCGCCACTATAACTTCTACAACTAAAATTACACTCCATATAGCTAAACTAAATAAAATTAAATAAAAATAAAATCAAAACTAAATCTGAACTCTAAATTAATTAAAAATCTAAATCTAAAAAATCTAAAACTAAATCTAAAAACTAAATCTAAACTAAACCTAAACTAAATCTAAAATCTCACTAAAACTAAACTAAATAAACTAAATCTAAAATCTAAACTATATAAACTCTAAACTAAACTAAAAATCTAAATCTAAACTCTAAATTGTATTAAATATAAACTAAACTAAACTAAAACTAAACTAAAATCTAAATCTAAAATCTAAACTTAAATCTAAACCCTAAAACTAAATCTAAACTAAATCAAAACTAAACTAAATAAACAAAATCTAAAAACTCTAAACTAAAATCTAAACTAAACTAAGTTAAAAAATATAATATAAATCTAAACTAAATCTAAAATCTCAAAATCTAAACTCTAAAACCTAAACTGCCTATAAACCTTAAACTCTAAATCACCCCTAAACTCCTAAACCCTAAACCCTTTTACCAACTAACCATTAAACTAAACTAAAATCTTAAATAAATCAAACCTAAACTAACTAAACCATAAACCCAACTCTAATCACCCTCAAACCTAAACCTAAATGAAATAAAACCTAAAAATAAAATAAATAAATAAAATTTTAACAAAAATAAAATAAAAAATATAATGAAATACAAACCTAAACTAAAAACCTAAACCAAAACCTAAACATAAAAATGAAATAAAATAAAAAATAAACAAAAATATAATTAATAAAAACCTAAACTAAACTAAATAAAATAAAATTAACCTAAAAAAACATAAACAAAATAAAACTAAATCTAAATTAAAAATAAAATAGACCTAAAATAAAATAAAATAAAATACTAAATAAAAACCTAAACATAAATAAAATAAAAAATAAAATGAAATAAAAAGCTAAACATTAACCTAAGCCTAAACCTAAACTTAATAATAAAATACAAATAAAAAATAAAAGCTAAATTAATATAAAATAAATACAAACCTAAACAAAACAAAAAAAGAAAATAAACCAAAATAAAATAAAAACTAAATCAAATATAAAAATCAAATAGATCAAAAATAAAATAAAATAAAAACTAAATCAAAACGTTAACCTAAACAATAAAGCAAAAAATAAAACTTAAAAAATAAATAAAAAAGTAAAACCTAAACCGTAAATCCTAAACCCTAAACTCTAACCCTAAAATCTAAACTAAATTAAGTATAAATATCTAATCGAAATGTAAACTAAATCTAAAATCTAAAAATCTGAACTCTAAAAACTAAACCTAAACCTTAAAAAACCATAAACCCTAAACCCTAAACACTAAACCCTAAACTGTAAACCCTAAAGCCTAAATCATAAACCCCAAACCTTAAACCCCATAATCTAACCCTAAATCCTAAAACCTAAACCCTACGTTAACAAACCCTAATAAACCCTAAACCCTAAACTAAACTGCCTAAACCACAAATACATCCACAAATCCCTAAACCCTAAACCCTAAACCCTAAACCTTTAACCTTAAAAACCTAAACCTAAATTAAATAAAACATAAAAATAAAATAAATAAAAAATTTAAACCTAAATAAAATAAAAACCTAAACTAAAACCTAAACCTAATCCTAAACCTAAAAATAAAATGAAATAAAAAATAAAAACTAAAAAAAATACAATAAATAAAAACCTAAACCAAACTAAAAAAATAAAGTAAACCTAAAAAGAAAAAATCTAAGTAAAATAAAAAGAAAATCCATAATAAAAATAAAATAGACCTAAAATAAAATAAAATAAAAAACTAAATAAAAACCTAAAGTTAAAAAATAAAGTTAAAAATAAAACATAAAAATAAATAAAAAATAAAACATAAACACTAACCTTAAATCGTAAACATAAACCATAAATTAAATAAAAAAACCTAAACCATAAATTAAAAAAACCTAATCACAAAACCATAAACCCTCCTACCCTAAACCCTAAACCCTAAACCCTAAAACCTAAACCCTAAATCCTAAACCCCCTAAACTAGCCTAAACCCTAAACCCTAAACTCTAAACTCTAATCTAAAATCTAAAATCTAAAAAATAAAATCTAAACTAAATCTAAATCTAGACTCTAAAAATCTAAATTAAATCTAATCTAAACTAAACTAAATCTAAAAGTCAAAACTCTAAATTAAAAATCTAAACTAAAAAACTAAAATCTAAACTAAACTGAAAAATCTACACTAAACTAAAAATTTAAACTAAATCTAGAATAAACTAAATCTAAACTCTAAACTTTAAACTCTAAACTAAACTAAATAAAATCTAAAAAAATTAAAACTAAATTCTAAACTGAATTTAAAAATCTAAAAATTTAAACTAAACTAAAATCTAAACTCTAAAATCTAAAATCTAAACTAAATCTAAACTCTAAACTAAATCTAAATCTAAACTCTAAAGATTGATTTGTTTTGGTTTTGGTCAATTTGGGTCAACTTAGGTCAAGAGTACCAATTGGGTTTGGTTTGGCTCGATTGAAGGTCAAGTCATATTCAAATATTGATTTTGAGTTGATATGAATCATTGGTTTCACAGGATTTGGCTTAGGTTACAATTTAGCTAGTTTAGGTTCATGTGGGTTAAGTGGTTGACTTGGTCAAATGACCAAGTTGACTTTGTTTGACGCAATTTGTGACACTTGATCAACCTAGGGTGATCAACAATCATGATAGGAGGCTTTGGTTTTCTTGGTTCAATCCTATTTGGGTAGGATTGGAACTTAGCTCAAATATGATAAATTGGCCACTTTGGGTCAAGTGGACCAATTTGGTTTAGTTTGATTGATTTTGGGTTGAGTTTGATTTAGTTGAGTTTATATATGGATTTAGGATTCATATATAAATTTAATTGTAATTAATTTGGGTTTGGATGAGTGTTGGTTCATTTGGATATTCCAAGTCAAGATGGCTAGGTTGGGTTTAACTTTGGTTGATTTTAGTTTAGTTTGATGATTGTAAATTTCATTTATATTTAAAAAGATAATTGAAGGAATAATTGATTCATGAGAAAATTAATTGAATTGGGTTTGAATTGAGTGGATTTTTAGCTAAGTCCATGGAAATGGTTTTTGTGTCTTAGAAAAGATCTTAATTTAGTTTGATTTAGTTTTGATGATTTAAATATATATTTCATTTATATTTATTAAGATGATTGAAGATGTTAATTGATTATAAGAAACACAATTGAGTTTGGGTTAATTTGGATGGAAATTTGGCTAAGTCCATGAAGGTGGGTCATAGGGCTTAGGTTAAGTGCTTTTAGTTTGATTTGATTTAGTTTGATTTAGTTTTGATCATTTGAATGTAGATTTGATTTATGTTTAGGAGGATGATTAAAGATATAAATTGATTATGAGAAAATCAATTAATTTTGGATTGATTTAGATTAATATTTGGCTAAGTCCATGGGATAGGTCATAGGGCATAGGTTTGGATTTTGGTTTGATTTGATATCTGATATATGATTTGGTTGTAGGTTTGATAATAATTGAATTTGGTTATGGCTTAACAAGGTGAACATGGGTTGGTTTCAAGCAATAGGGTAGGTAGAATGTCCTAATTCCTAAGGCATAACAAATCCTATGGTTAACTCTTCTAAGTCTCTAAGCATAGGCTAAGTGCTCACCTTAATGTTAGAAGTGTCTTATGACTAGGGAAGTCTTAGTGTCTAGAAGACTCCTAAGTCTAGGATGGGAAGATTGAATCATCATTCCAAAAGCGTGGTCAACGTAAGGATTCCCAATTAGTGTGGTGTAACTGACAGGGCACACTGCACGTATTGGCATTAACCTTATGATCAACAACGTCCAAAGGACTATAAGTGCTAAAGAAAACAATTTATGCCTAAACCCGAAAGATAAATAGAATCAAGATCTTAGTGCAATGCAACTCTCTTTATGCTAAGGGCATAAAAGAGCAAAGAGGATCTGATGAGAATTCCAAGTCAAGGACATGGAGGGAGATATGCTTGAGAATCAGACATGCATTAGACATGACATGTGAGGGGTTTATGCTGAGAGCATAGAAGAAGAAAATCTGTTTAAGATAAGGTTTGAATTTATTTCATTATATGATTCATAAAAAGAAGATCCATTAGGGATAGGAATCTATAATCCGTTTGGGATTAAGATCGAATTGGCTTTAATTTGTATTATTATAATTGATATGGAGGCATATCTATTAAAGTTATGGGCTTGAGTTCGCTGGGGATTGAGTATATAAATGTTTTACTAGGGAAGCAGGTTCGGGCTATCCACTAGGGATTAGGATTTTAATTTTATTTCATAGATTAATTTGGGGATGTATCTACTAGAGATAAGAGTTTGGTTATATTTCTTTGATTTAGACTCCATAAGGGGAGTTGGTTTAATATGGCTCCACTGGGAGTTGGTTTTGAATTTGATTTATTTGCTTGACTTATTTATATAAGATTTGGGACTCCACTAGAGAGAAAGGTGTGATTTAGCTCCACTAAGGAAAATTAGATTAGGCTTAATTGAATATGATTTAATGTATGGCCCCTGTCATTATGCAATGGACCCACTAAGAAGGGGCTATATCAGCCTTAACCTACCCTAGGTTTACAAACCCAAAGGGATAGTCTACCGGCTATGGGGTAGAGCTAGCCAACCTAAGGGGTTAGCCTTTCAATGTCCAACATCTATGTTAAGAAGAAGGAGTAGTAGACTTACATCTTCTAAAGTGAGGAACAACTACTGGGGTGATCGATTGAATGCACAATAAATTGAACCCGACTTAGAGTGACTACTAAGTGAAAGCTGCTGGCAACATGTCAACTTAAAAGTAGTCAGGATTAATTTTATCTTAATTTCATGTGCTTTGATGTGGTTTGTTTGAAATGATTTGAGTTAATTTGATTTGGTTTGTTTGGTTTCGTTTGATTTCGAATTGAGGGCATATCCACTAGGGATGTGAGCTCGATCAAATTTTATTTATTTAATTTATGGACCCTATCGGTGTGCGATGGACCCACTAAGAAGGGGCTATATCAAACTTGTCCTATCTCAAATTTATAAATCCAAAGGCATAGTCGACTGGTTGTGGGGTAGAGCTATCCAACATAAGAGGTTTCCTTTTAGTGTGCAATGGTTGTGCTAGGAAAAAGACATAGTGGACTAACCTCTTCCAAAGAAGGGAACAACCACTGGGGTGACTTATTGTAGCATAACAAATCGAACTCGACCTAAAGGAAACTATTGAGTGAATCTCATTGGGGACTTATATCAACTCAAGAGTAGTCAGGTGATTCCTATAGGGAGTTTTGTTGACACTGCCCTAAAGATAGGATGGCTACTTTGGAAAATGTATCGCTAGGGGTGTCCTCTTAATCCACAAGCGAATATAAATTTTGTTGATATGTTTGCATGGACCCAGTTGGTGTGTAAGGGACCATAGTGAGATGGGACTATATCGGCCTTTACCTATCTTAGATTTAATGGACCAAGGGAGAATCTACACATCTGTAGGATAGATTCTCCAACCATAGGGGTGGTTACTAGGAAAGGGTAAATATCTAATATGATAGTACCTCGGGTAGTGTCTAAATTGGTTCGCAAAGCATGTGATCCAAATAGAGTTCCCACAGGGGAGGTGTTACTAGGGGAATTATTCTAAGCCCTACAAAAGAAAACCTATAGGTGTATAGTGGTCAACTCAAGGAGAAAGCGTAGCAGACTTACATCTATCATGAGTGGTGTATCCACCAAGTGGGTCACCATCAGCATAGCGAGAACCAACCGACCTAAGGTTCTCGTCAGTGTGCAGTGATCAATCTGAAAAGAAAACATGTAGGATTACAACTTTCCAAGTGAAATAAATCATTCAGATAGTTTATTATTGATGGGATAGATGCTATCTGACCTAGAGAGACTACTAAGCAGGGAGCCCCGAGGAAGGACTAGACCCAGACTTGAAGCAGTTAGGAGGGAAGGAACCATTAGGGGACTTATCTTGAACCTCAAATATACTCAACCTAGTTAGTGCACAAAAGCTAATCTAAGAGGAAACTGTAGCAGACTTACATCCTCTTAAATGAAACCAATATGAGGTAGCTTACCGACCGTACAACAAAGCCTACCAAACTAACAAGGTGCTCATTGGTGTGTAGTGTCCAAGGAAGAAAAGCATACCAGACTTAAATCCTCCAAAGCAAGAAGATCACTAGGGTGACACACTAGCAAAGTAGCACTTCAGTATGACTTAGATTAGCTACTGAGTGAGTGCCGATGGGGGCATTATCTCAACTTAGAGTTGCTTGAGACAAAGCATATGTGTTTATTTTATATGTTTGTGTGTAGTTTATATTTGTGTTGTGCTGATGAAGGATAGGACATCACTTGGGTTCTTTACAACTATCATAAGCACATCATGGAAGATTTGCAAACTACAATACTTCAACATGGAAGAGATTGAATTCTAAATAGAATTTTCATTGATGATAATTATTTTCAAACATGATTTATGGAGAATATTTCTTTAAGCAGAGCCCGTTGATTGGAAGCATTGGGCGCTCTCCCTTATGATTAATAAATTGATAAGATTCTCCTTGGTAGGCCTTCTCTATGGCAAAAGGGCTTCCCCAAGTGGGTTGAAACATTCCTCCCATCTTATGATGGGCAACAATTCATCTCCTTAGGACTAAAACAAACTCTCCTACTTGAATAACTCTAGCACAGGCCAACGTATTGTGAGCTTGAATCATTTTAGTTTTATACAACTTGAGATTTTGGCATGCCCGTAGGCATCACTTTTCCAAACCTTTAAGCTCTTCTAACCATAACTTTGCATTATGCTCTATTATGGTCTTGCTACCCATAGCTATCCTTAGTGATGGGAGTTGGACTTCTAATGGTAGAACAGCTTTCAACCCATACATTAAGGAGAAATGAGTATACTAAGTTGGAGTTCTATATGTGGTACAGCAGGCCCACAAAGCTTCAACTAATTGTTCATGCCACTATCGCTTATTTTCATCGAGTGTCTTATTCAGTAATTGGATGAGAGTTTTGTTGAAGGATTTCACTAAGACATTTTCCCTTGGGTAGTAGATGGTAGAATATCTCTAATATATGATGTGCCTCTAGGAAAAGTTAATAATTTTTGTGCTCTTCAAGTTAGTAGCATTATCAGATATAATTCATCAAGGCACCCCAAACCTATATGTGATATGGTTCCTGAAAAAATGGAGTACATGTTGAGTTGTGACCTCTTTAAGCTGAATCACCTCCACCCACTTAGAAAAGTAGTCAGTAGCTACTAGGATAAATCGATGACCTTTAGAAGAAGAAGGATCAATCAGACCCACTATATCAGTACCCTAACACTTGAATGGCCATGATTCCAATGTAGAATGTAGAATGTTGGGTGGTTGGTGTAGGACCACACCGTGTATTTGACATTGGTGGCATCACCTAACCACCTCCATGTAGTCTGTAATCATCGACGATCAATAGTATCAAAGTCTCTTAATTTTTCCTTTCATCTTTAGACCCAATTGATGAGCTCTGCATAATCTTGAAAGTACCTTAATCACGATCTTACAGGCTTCGTGCTTATTCAAAATAAGGTAACCATATATGATCGAAGGACCGTCAGTATAAAGTGTCATCTACGAGAGCGTAGGAAAGTGTTCTCTGCTTCATCTGATTGGCTTGGGACTTCTCTTGAGGTATTTTGCCTTTATTTAGGTAATCCATGAATGGTTTCCTCCAATCTAACTTCTCGAACTTCTTGGAAACGACAACCTTCCCTTCAAGAGAGTACTTTTTGATTAGTTTAATATCAATAAGGGATAGAACTTGTCTATTTTGTGTCTTTAATGATATGGACTCATCCTCCGGACATGCCAACTCCTTGGAAAGCTTGGTTAAAGCATCCACTATGGTGTTCTCTCCTTGAGGAATCTTATAAATGGTAATTTCTAGGATTTGGGCCAATAGCTCCTTTGTATACTTGCAGTAGTGATGGAGTCTATGCTTTAAAACCTTATAGGACATAGTGATTTGGTTGACCTCTAATTGGGAATCCCCAAAGATGTTAATGTTTTAGATGCTTAGAGTAATGGCTAACTCTAGATCGATAATCATAGCATCATATTCAGGTTCATTGTTTGTGCAAGGATTAGACAGATGATATGAGAATCTCATCACATCATGGTCGAGAGTTAGGAGAACTATTCTTACCCCTACCTTTCTTAGAATAGCAGATTGTGTTTCTTCTACTCTTTGAGAGGAAGCTGTACCATTAAAGTACATCTCCCAACAGCGACTGGTAGCATCCCCTAAGTTCATAATTTGTTCATCTGGAAGATCATCATTAAATGGAAAGTCAACAAGAAGTTGGCGTGCTACTAATAAATTGCTAGAGCTTGTCCTTTCACCGCACAGAGGGGTACGAACATGATGTCAAACTGTGAGAGCATCATGGACCATCATTCCAACCGTCCAGATAGCATCAACCATGTCATGATATATTGTAGTGGATTGATTTTAAAGATCAAGTTCACCTTATGAAAAATCATGTAATGCCATAGCTTTTGGTATGCAAAGATTAAAGATAGGCAATGCTTCTCAATGGGTGGATAATTAGCCTCAACAAGGATTAGATGATGGTTGAGGTAGTAGAGTGCATTTTCCTTCCCTTCATCATTAGCTTGAGCTAATAAAGTACCTGGGGAGTCGTTTAATGCAACAGTATATAGTATGAGAAAGTTGGACAGGATAGGGGCTACTAGAACTGGCAGTATCTTCTGATAATGCTTGATGTCTTCTAAAGTGTGCTGACACTTATCATCCCACTTGAACTTGGCAACATTTTTGACAAGTGCTGAGAATGGATGTCATCTTTCTGATAGGTTGGATATTAAGCGTCATAGATATGCCAACTACCTTTGGAATGATCTAAGTTAAATTAAACTTTTAAGGGGTGAAATTTCTAATATTGTCTTGATCTTCTTCGGATCAATTTTGATTCCCTGGTGTTGGACAACAAATTGAAAGAAATTTCTTGAAGCTACTCTGAATGCACACTTCAGGGAGTTCATTCTGAGGTTAAACTATATTAACCATTCAAAAACTACTCTCAAGTCAAAGAAATTGTCTTCCTTTCCTCTACTTTTGACCATGAGATCATCGACATAACATTCAACTTGATAATGAATGAGTTCATCGAATATTCAAGTCATGGCCTACTAGCATGTAGCATCAACATATTTAATGCCAAAAGGCATGACATTATAGATATAGATTCTGATCAGGGTTCTAAAAGCAGTGTTTCTATCATCTTCAGGGGCCATCTTTATTTAGTTATATCCAGATGAGCCATCCAAGAAAGAGAAGACTACATGAGATGAGATAATATCCACCATCACTTCTGGTATCGATAGTGAAAATTCATTTTTTGTACATGCCTTATTTTTTTCTCTAAAATTGTCGCATATACTTGATTGATAGGGTTAACAGGTAGGGTAATTTTCTTCTTGGATGAAGCCAGCATCGATCAGTTTCTTGACTTCAAAAATGACCTATTGTTTGATGTCTAGCTGCATGCGTCTAGGAGCTTGCTTGATAGGGATAGCACTAGGCTCTATTGCTAGTTTGTGGACTGCTATGTCAGGAGATAAACTGGGCATCTCTTCATAACTCCATGTGAACAATTCCTTAAACTCGGTGTTTTATTTTCATATGTGGAGGGGGGGTGGAACACCACGGAGATCATAGGGGTATTTATTGAAGTGATTGGTTATGACATTGAGGTATGATGTACTATCTTGAAAGGTAGAGGCATCACCCTTCAATGGACCTAATCACCTAATAAGAACTCCTAAGGCATGATGGGTCTTCGAATATACCAGAGATTTTTCCCTTGCTTTACATGGATGAATAAAGTAGGGTTTATATTAAATTGGGTTTTAAAGTTCCCTATGGGGGCAAGCCTCTATAGTTAATTACATCCTAAGGAATGAAATTTCCTAAGGATACTCTCGATTAATGTAGACAATTATTATCTCCAAAGATTTCAAGGTTAGACTATCCAAGGATTGGTTGCATTTAGAAAATCATATGGGAAAGTTCAAGGAGAAGACTTATTTTTAGAATCCAATAGGAAGAAATAGAAAATTCTCATGATACTAAGAAGCCTAGTGAGCTCTATCCTAATAAAATAACTAACAATAACTAATAAAATACTAGGAAGCCTAGTGAGCATTCTAATCATGATACTAGGATGCATAGTGAGCATTCCAATCTAACTAATAAAATAACTAATAATAAATAAACTAATAATTACTAAGAATTACTAAACTAACTAAAACTAATAATAATAATAATAATAACTAATAACTAATAATAATAAAAATAGTAATAATAAATAAAAAAAATAACTGAACTAATTAATAATAACTTATAATGAATAAAATAACTATACTAACTAACGACCTAACTAACTAATAAAAACTAATAAAACTAAATAAATAATAACTAAATTGATAAACATTAAAAGCTAAAAATAATAATAATAACTAATAATAATAAAAACTAAAACTAATAAACTAATAACTAACTAAATAATAACTAGTAAAAATGAATTAACTAATAAAACTAAACTAATAAATAAATAATTACTAATAAACTAATAAAAAAACAATACCTAATAAACTAATAATAAGCTCTTTCTGGATCCGATTAGGGCTTCTTCGGCCTTAGTTATTTTGGTTGCTAATCTTCATTTTATGAAATCTATTAAAGAAGCTCTTTCTAATATGGATTCTCCTTCTGTTACCTCTTTGAATTTGGTTCAATTGACATTTAGAGGTGTTCCTGCTATTTTAAATTTGGATTCTGATATTGAAAAGCTTGCCGAGCCATTTGCCTTTTCTTTGGTTGGTAATTATTTTTTCAAATGCACTAGAATGGAAGACAGCCATGCATATTTTTCATAGACATAAACTTTTAGGTTCTTTTTCTGTTGGTTTAATTGATGCGAGACATATTTTGATAAAATTATCAAATGACCTGGATTATAGAGGAGTTTTTGCTAAACAATCTTATTATATTTATAATTGTTAGATGCATCTTCTTAAATAGACACTTCTTTTCAATATTGATGTGGAATATCATATTACACCAGTGTGGATTTCTTTACCTAACATGCTTATTCATTTTGTTACTCATCAAATTCTTCATGCCATTGGTTTTATTTTTGGGCAACCTTTACAAGTGGATCAAGCCACTGCCACTCATACTTGGCTGTCTGTTTCTAGGATTTTGGTTGATATTGACATTACAAAAAAAATTCCCTAAAGAAATTTGGATTGGCATTGATAAATATGGTTATTTTCAGAAGGTGGAATTTTAAAATCTTCCTATTTTTTGCAATCATCGCAAAATTCATGGTCATGTTTTTTTTTTAAATCAATTTGGTTGGCTTTGGTTGGCTTAGTTCAATTCAATTTGGGTATGATTGGAACTTGGGTCAAGTGGACCAATTGGGTTAAGCTGGCTTGATTTTGGGTTGAGTTTGATTTAGTTAAGTTTATATATGGATTTGGGATTGATATATAAATTGAATTGTAATTGAATTGGGTTTGGATGAGTTTTGGTTCATTTGGATATTCCAAGTCCAGATGGCTAGGTTGGGTTTGACTTGGATTAATTTTAGTTTGGTTTGATGATTGTAGATTTCACTTATATTTGGGAATATAATTGAAGGAATAACTAATTCGTGAGAAAATTAATTGAATTGGGTTTGAATTGAGTGGAATTTTGGCTAAGTTCATGGAAATGGTTTATGTTATTTAGGAAAGATCTTGATTTAGTTTGATTTAGTTTTGATGATTTAAATGTATATTTCATTTATATTTGTGAAGATGATTGAAGATATGAATAGATTATGAGAAAATCAATTGAGTTTGGGTTGAGTTGGATGGAAATTTGGCTAAGTCCATGAAGGTAGGTCATAGGGCTTAGGGTAAGTGCTTTTTGTTGGATATAATTTTGATCATTTAACTATAGATTTTATTTATGTTTAAGAATATGATTGAAGATATGAATTGATTATGAGAAAATTAATTAATTTTGGATTAATATTTAGCTAAGTCCATGGGATAGGTCACTGGGCTTAGGTTTGGATTTTGGTTTAATTTGATATCTGATATATGATTTGGTTGTAGGTTTGTTAAGAATTGAATTTATTGAGGCTTAAGAAGGCGAACATGGGTTGGGTTCAAGCTATAGGGTAGGTAGATTATCCTAATCTCTAAGACATAATATAAACATATGGTAAACTCTTCTAAATCTCTAGGCTTAGGCTAAGTGCTCACCTAAATACTAAAAGTGCTTATGACTAGGGAAGTCTTAGTGTTTAAAAGAATCCTAAGTCTAAGATGGGATGATTGAATCCTCACTCTAGAAGTGAGGTCAGTGAAAGGACTCGCAATAGGTATGGTGTAACTGATAGGGTACACTACATGTATTGGAGTTGACCAAGATGATCAATAACTTCCAAAGGACTGCAACCACTAACAAAAATAATCTATACCTAAACCCAAAAGGTAAATAGAATCACAATCTTAGTGCAACGCAGCTCTCTTTATTATAAGGGCATAAAAGAGCCAAGAATATCTGATGAGAATTAAATGTCAAGGGCATGGATGGAGATCTGCTAGGGGATCACACATGCATTGGACATGACATGTGAGTGGTCTATGCCAAGGGCATAAAAGAAGAAAATTTGCTTGGGATAGGGTTTGAATTTGATTTGGTTATATGATTTAGGATAAGAAAATCCACTAAGGATAAGAATCTATAATCTGCTAGGGATTAAGATCAAATCAACTTTAATTTATTTTATTTTAATTTATGTGGAGGCATATTTGTTAGAGATATGGGCTCAAGTCTGCCGGGCATCGGGTATATGAACTTTCTATTAGGGAAGCAGGTTCGGGTTATCTGCTGGGGATTGGGATTTGAGTTTGGTTTCATAGATTTTTTTGGGCATGTATCCACTGAGGATAAGAGTTTGGTTGGATTTTTTTTGATTTAGACTCTATTAGAAGAGTTGGTTTAATTTTGCTCCACTATGGAGGTTTATTTTGAATTTGATTTGTTTGCTTGACTTATTTATATATGATTTGGGGCTCCACTGGAGAAAATTAGATTGGTTTTAATTTAATCTAAGTTAATGTATGGACCCTATCAGTGTGCGATGGACCCACTGAGAAGGGGCTATATCATCCTTGACCTACCTTATGTTTACAAATCTAAAGGGATAGAGCTAGCCAACCTAAGTAGTTGCCTTTCAATGTGCAGTGGATGGGCCAAGAAGAAGGTGTAGTACACTTACATCTTCAAAAATGAGGAACAACTGCTAGGGTGACCTGTTGGTGCATAATAAATCAAACCCGACCTAAGATAGTTTATCGACTGCTGGGTAGAGCTTGCCAACCTAAGGGGTTTCCTTTTAGAATGCAACGACTGTGCTAGAAAGAATGTGTAGTAGACATACATCTTCTAAAGTGAGGAATAATTGTTGGGGTGACCTGTTGGGTGAATAACAAATCAAACCCGACCTAAGGAGACTACTGTGTGAATGCCCTTGGTGACATATGTCAACTCAAAAGTAGTCAGGATTAATTTTCTCTTAATTTTATGTGATTTGATATGATTTATTTGAATTGATTTATGTTAATTTGATTTGGTGTATTTGTTTTAGTTTGATTTTGAATTGAGGGCATTTCTACTAGGGATATGAGCTCGGTCAAATAAGATAGATTTAATTTATTAACCCTGTCGATGTGTGATGGACCCACTAAGAAGGAGCTATATCAGACTTTTCCTATCTCAAATTTACAAATCCACTAGGATAGTTTACTGGTCGTGGGGTAGAGCTAGCCAACCTAAGGGGTTGTATTTCAGTGTGCAACAGTTCTGCTAGGAAGAAGGTGTATCAGACATACATCTTCCAAAGTAGGAAATAACTGCTAGGGTGACCTATTGGTAGCAAAACAAATCGAACCTAATATAGGGGAGACTACTGAGTGAATATCGTTAGGGACTTATATCAACTCAAGAGTAGTCAGGCGATTCCTATAGGGAGTTTTGCTGACACTGCCCTAAAGATAGAGTACTTGCTTGGGAAAAGGTATTTCTAGGGGTGTCCTTCTAATCCACAAGTGAACATATATTTTGTTTATATATTTGTGTGGACCCTGTTGGTGTGCGAGGGACCACACTAAGAATGGGCTATGTTAGCCTGACTTATTTCAGATTTACTAGACTAAAGTTGAATCTATACATTCGCAGGATGGACTCTTCAACCATAGGGGTGGTTATTAGGAAAGAGGAACTATCCAATCCAATAGTAACATAGGTAGTGTCTAAATGGGGTTGCAAAAGATGTGATCCAAATATAGTGGCCCATAGGGGATGTGCTACTAGGGGAATTATCCTGAGCCCTGGAAAAAAAAAGCCTATAGGTGTATGGTGGCCAACTTAAGGGGATAGTGTAGCAGGCTTACTTCTGTCATGAGTGGTGTATCCACTAGGTGGGTCTCCATCAGTATAACGAGAACCAACCAACTTAAGGTACCCATTAGTGTGCAATGATCAATCTGGAAAGAAAGTGTGTAGGCTTACAACTTTTCAAGTGGAACTAATCATTAGGATAGTTTATCGCGGTGGGATAGATGCTATCCGACTTAGAGTGACTACTAAGTGAGCAGCCCAGAGGAAGGATGGGACCCAAAGTTGAAGTAGCCAGGAGAGAAGGAGCCATTAGGGGATTTATCCTAAACCTTAAATATACTCAACTTAATCAGTGCATGAAAGCTAATCCAAGAATAAAGTATAGCAGACTCACATCCTCTTAAATGAAGACAACATGAGGTAGCTTATAGGCCACTTAATAAGACCTACCAAACTAACAAGGCACTCATCAGTGTGTAGTGGCCAAGTAAGGAAGGAAATCATAACATACTTATATCCTGCAAAGCAAGAAGACCACTAGGGTGACACACTAGTAGGGTAGCACATCAGCCCGACCTAGAGCAACTACTGAGTGAGTGCCACTAGGGGCATTATCTAAACTGAGAATAGCCCAAGACAAAAGATATGTGCTTGTTTTATATGTTTGTTTATAGTTTGTGTTTGTGTTGTGTCGATGAAGGATAAGATGCTTCTCGGGTTCCTTATATCTACCCTAAACACATCATGTCGGATTGACAAACAAGAATACTTTCAACATAGAAGAGATTGAATTCGAAATAAATTTTTTATTGATGATAATTGTTTTCAAACAGGATTTATGGATAATATTTTCATAAGAAGAGCCCGTTGATTGGAATAATTGGGTGCTCTTCATTATGATTAATAAGCTGCTAAGGTCCTCCTTGGGGTAAAAAAGCTCTCCCATCTTGAGCAGCTCTGGGCAGACCAAACTAACATGAGCTTGAATCAGTTTGGCTTTGTACAACTCAAAATTTGGGCATCCCTATAGGTGTCACTCCTCCAAACCTTCGAGCTCTTCTAACCACAACTTTGCATTTTGTACTATTATGATCTTGCTACCCACATCTATTCTTAGTGGTGGGAGTTGGCTTCTAATAGTAAAGCGGCTTTGGACCCATACACCAAGGAGAAAATAGTAGACTGAGTTGGAGTTCTATATGTGCTATGGTGGCCCCATAAAGCTTCAACTAACTACTCATGCCACTGTCACTTTTTATCATCGAGTGCCTTCTTTAGTATTTAGATGAGAGTTTTGTTGAAGGCTTCTGCTAAGCCGTTTGCCTCAGGTAGTAGGTGGTAGAATTTCTCTAATCTAGGATATTTCTCTACGCAAAGTTGTTAATTTTGGTTCTCTTGAATGCAATACCATTATTGAATATAATTCATTGAGGCACCCCAAGCCTATATATGATATGGTTCCTAAAAAATTAGAGCACATGCTAAGCTGTGGCTCCTTGAGTGAAATTGCCTCTGGCTACTTGGAAAAGTAGTCGATAGCAGCTAAGATAAATTGATTACTTTTGGAAGAAGGAGGATCAATCACACCCACTATGTCGATACCCCAACACTCAAATGGCCATGAGGCTAATTTAAGATGTAGAATGTTGGGTGGTTGGTGTAGGAAAATATTGTGTATTTGACATTGGTGGCATCGCCTAGCCACGTCCATGTAGTCTGTAATCATCGACGGTTAGTAGTATCCAAGTCTCTTGATTTTGGCTTTCATCTTTGGACCAGATTGATGAGCTCTGCATAATCCTGAATGTACCTTGATCATGATCTCACGGGCTTCATGCTTATCCAAATAATGTAACCACATATGATCGAAGGACTGCCGGTACAAGGTGTCATCCACGAGAGCATAACAAAGTGCTCTGTACTTCATCTGATGTGCTTGGGACTTCTCTTAAGGTAGTTTTCCTTTATTTAGGTAATCCATGAATGGTTGCCTCCAATCTAACTCCTCATCCTTGTTGGCAACGGCAACCTCTCCTTTAAGAGAGTACTTTTTGATGAGTTCAATATCAATAAGGGATAAGACTTGTCTATTTTGAGCCTTAATTGATATGTATTCATCCTCCAAACATGCCAACTCCTTAGTAAGCTTGGATAAAGCATTCTCTATGGCATTCTCTCCTTGAGGAATCTAATAAATGGAAACCTTTAGGATTCAGGCCAACAACTCCATTGTATACTTGTGTTAGTGATGGAGCATAGACTTTAAAACTTTATAGAACCTAATGATTTTGTTGACTGCTAATTAGGAATCCCCAAAGATGTTTATGTTTTGGATTCTTAGAGTAACGACTAACTCTAAACTGACAATCAGAGCCTCATATTCAAATTCATTATTAGTGAAAGGATTTGATAGATTGTATGAGAATCTCATCACATCGTGGTCTAGAGTTAGGGGAACTATTTCTACATGTGCTTTTTCTTGGAATAGTAGATTGTGGTTCGACATATGGTAATAATTCTCAATGGGTGGATAAGTAGCCTCAACATGCATTAGATGATAGTTGAGGTAGTATAGCACATTTTCCTTTCCTTCATCATTGGCTTGAGCCAACAAATCATCCAGAGACTCATCTAATGCAACAGTATATAGTATGAGCGGCTTGCTAGAGATAGGGGTTGGTAGAACTAGCAATGTCATTGGATAATGTTTGATGTCTTCAAAGGCGTGCTGATACTTATCATCCCACTTGAACTTGGCATCCTTTTTGGTAAGCAATGAGCATGGCTGGCATCTTCCAGATAGATTGGATATAAAAAATCTTAGATACTCCAACTGCCATTGGAATGATCTGAGTTCAGTTAAACTTTTAGGGGGTGACATAATATTGCCTTGATCTTCCCCAGATCAATTTTGATTCCTCGATGTCAGACAACAAACCCATGGAATTTTTCTAAAGCTACTCTAAATGCACACTTCTGGGGGTTCATTTTGAAGTTAAACTATCTTAACAGTTCAAAAACTACTCTCAAGATAAAAAGATGGTCATCTTTTTCTCTACTTTTGATCATGAGGTCATCGACATAACATTTGATTTGATGATGAATGAGCTCATCGAAGATTTGAGTCATGACCCACTGGGATGTAGCATCGACATTTTTAAGGTTGAATGGAATGACCTTATAGCAATATATTATGATCAGAGACTAAAAATAGTATTTCTTTCATCTTCAATGGTCATCCTTATTTGGTTATATCTAGATGAGCCATCCAGGAGAGAAAAGACTGCATGAGATGAGGCAATATCCAGCATTAGCTCTAGTATTGGTAGTAGAAATTCATCTTTTAGATATACCTTATTTAGATCCTTAAAATTGATGCATATGTGAATTTGGCCATTCTGTTTCTTAACAGGAATGATGCTGGTTAACCAGGTAGGGTAATTTTGTTCCCGGATGAATCAAGCATTGATCAATTTCTTGACTTCAGAAATGACCTGTTGTTCGATGTCTAATCGAATGGATCTAGGAGCTTGCTTGATAGAGTTAGCACTAGGCTCTATTAGTAGTTTGTGGACTACTACATTAGGAGATAAACTAGAAATCTATTTATAACTCCATGCAAAGCAATCCTTAAACTCAGTGTGGTGTTTTTTTGGATGTTGGGGGGGGTGGGACACATGCAGATTGTAAGGGGTACTTATTGAAGTGATATGGTACGATATTGAGATATGATTTACTATCTCAAAAGATAGAGGCATCACCCTTCAATGGACCTAATCACCTAATAAGAACTCCTAAGGCATGATGTGGCTTTGAATATACCAGAGATTTTTCCTCTACTTTTCATGGATGACTATAGCATGGCTCATATTAAACCGGGTTCTAAAGTTACCTATAGGGAAAGCCTCCATAGTTAATTACATCCTAGGGAATGAAATTCCCTAAAAATACTCTTGATTAAAGTAGACAATTATCATCTCCAAAAATTTCAAGGTTAGACTTTCAAAGGATTGGTTATATTTAGAAAATCAATTAGGAAAAGTTCAGGGAGAAGACTTATTTTTGGAATTTAAAGGGAAGAAGTATGAAATGCTCATGGTACTAGGAAGCCTATTGAGCATTCCAATCTATCCTAATAAAATACTAGGAAGCCTAGTGAGTATTCCAATCATGATACTAGGAAGCCTAGTGAGCATTCCAATCTAATTAATAAAATAACTAATAATAAATTAACTAATAATAACTAAGAATAACTAAACTAACTAAAACTAATTATAAAAATAATAATAATAATAATAAAATAACTAAAAAATCTAAAAAAATAAAAATAACTAAAAATAATTATTCTAACTAAAAATAACTAATAACTAATAAAATAACTAAACTAACAAACTTATAGGAACTAATAAAACTAATCAAACTAAAAAACCTACAATTAAAAAAATAATAAATAATAACTAAACTAATAAATAATAAAGACTAAAAATAATAATAACAACTAATAATAACTAAAATTAATAAACTAATAAGTAATTAAATAATAACTAATAAAAACTAATAAAGAAATAAATAATGACAAATAAAACTAAACTAATAAATAAATAAGTACTAATAAACTAATAAAATAACTAAACCTAATAAACTAATAATAAATAATAACAAATAATTAACTAACTAATAAACTAATAACTATAAAAACTAAATGAAAATAATAAAACTAATAATAAAAACTAATAACTAATAATAATAATAATAATAATAATAATAATAATAATAATAATAATAATAACTAATAATCCAAACTAAAAAAATAACTAAACTAATAAACTAAATAAAAAAACTAAAATAATAATAAATAAATAATAATAATAAATAAATAATAATAATAACTAAATAACTAAAAACTAAATAACTAAAATACTAATAAAAATAATTATTAACCTAACTCATAAAAAACTAAATAATAAATAAATAAAACTAAATAATAAATAAAAGTAACTAATAAAAATAAATAGAAACTAATAACTAAAAATAACTAATAAATAATAATAATAAAACTAATAAAATAAAAAACTATTAAAGAAAACTAATAAAAAAAGAAATAATAAAAAATTAAAATAATAAAAAACTAAAATTAAAATTAAAATTAAAATAAAGACCTACCTAAAATAACTAAAACTAAATAACTAAAAATAACTAGAATTAAAATAAAACATTTAATAATAATAATACCTAATAAGTAAACTAATAAAACTAATAACTAATAACCTAACTAAACTAATAACTAATAAAACTAACATAAAATAACAAAAATAAAAAAAACTAAACTAAAATAAATAATAAAACTAATAATAATAATAATAATTAATAACTAATAATAATAATAATAACTAACTAAAAACATAATAAATAAATAAATAAAAACATAATATATAACTAAAATAACTAACTAATAATAACTAAACTAATAAAACTAAAATAATAATAAATAAGAAAACTAAAAAAACTAATAACTAACTAATAATTAAAAAACAACTAAACTAATAAAACTAATTAATACAAAATAATAAGAATAACTAATAAATAAATAACTAAACTTTTAAATTTTGATATTAAAAAGCTTGCCAAGCCATTTGCCTTTTCTTTGGTTGGTAAATTTTCTTTCAGTCGCCCTAGAATGGAAGACATCCGTGCATTTTTGTCATAGTCTTTAAATTTCGGGTACTTTTTCTGTTGACTTAATTTATGGGAGACATATTTTGATAAAATTATTAAATGACATAGATTATTGAAGAGTTTTTGCTAAATGATCCTACTATGTTTATAATTGTCAAATGCATCTCCTTAAGAGGACACCTCTTTTTGTTGTTAATGAGGAATCTTCTATTACGCCGGTGTGGATTTCTTTACCTAACATGCATATTCATTTTGTTACTCATCAAATTCTTCGTGCCATTGGTTTGATTTTTGGGCATCCTTTACAAGTGGATTAAGCCACTACCACTCAACTCAACCGTTTGTTGCTCGAATTTTGGTAGAGATTGACGTTGCAAAAAATACCCTAAAGAAATCTAGATTGACTCTGATAAATATGGTTAGTTTGAGAAGGTGGAATTTTAAAATCTTCCTTTTTTTGCAATCATTGCAAAATTCATGGTCATGTTTTTTTATTATTTTATTGTCCATCCTCATTTAAGGAAAAAGAAAGTTGATAAAGTTTCTTATCTTCAAGTTTATAAAGAGTCTTCTTTACATGATCCTAAAGCTAATCCTGTGTATCTTGCTGACAAAATTAATCTTAGTAATAATCACTCTTTAAGACTTTCTTTAATAACTCTATTAAAGAAAATTTTTTAGAAGCTGATTTTGATAAGATTTCTGAAGGATTGGACGTTGTTGTTAACCCAATTCAGGATGATGTTTTGAATGATGATATAAATAATGACTCTATCTCTAATTCTTTGGAGGATGAGTCCTTTTCTCCCAAACAAGCTCATCATGCTTTAGATCATTGAAAAGGATCTGTTTCTTTGCCATCTTTGAATGAGAATGATGAAGAAAGGAATGGTTTAATCCTTGAAAACTTCTCTTTAGCTTCTACTAATCTTTTAAAGGAAGATGATCATATGAACTATGATAATGTTTTAATTGTTAATAATTCTTTTCTCTTGAAGACTGATGCTAAAGCTTTGATTGGTTATTCTGCTCATTTTTTTAATATTGATCTCTTTATTTCTAAAGGGATTGATTATTGCAATTTTTCTTCTCATGAAGGTTTAATTGATAACTGGGAGTCTACTTCTCTTGCTTCTTTTTTTAATGAAGAGAGGGAGGTTTTTGACTAGGATTTGTTGGATGCTAATAATATTGATAATTGCCAACTTAATAAATCTATTTCTACTCCTTCTTTGGTCTCTAATTTTGAAATGAAACCTAACCCAAACTTTTCTACTTCATTTGCTTTGGATGATGTTAAATGTTCTTCTAAGAAATTGATTATTACTTCTGATCCTTACACTTTTTATTACACCTCTGAATCTTTTTTTGATGGTGATTTTTTGGATAAAGGGCATGGTTATAAAACTATTTATAAGAAAAAGAAGGAAAAATGTTAAGATTTATGTCCCTCCTAATTTGTCGAGGGTCACTCACTCTAAATCTTTTTGTAAATAATTTTTTTCATTCTCTTTTATGGATGTTGACAGGTGAGATAGTTTCTACCTTGGTTGGCTTTTATTTTCTATTATGGTTGGTTTTTTAGCTCTCCCTGGCCTTGGATTTTTTTTTTTTGGTCGTACTTGGTTGGGTGGGTTGCCTTCCAAGTTGAGCAATTGTTGGTTGCTACTTTTCTAGGTCTTCTACTGGAGGTTTTGTTGCTATTTTTTGTGGGTTGTCTTCATAGTTTATGCTGATTATTTGGTTCTTATTTATGGCTTGTGTTTGTTTTGCTGTTATGGTGAGCTTAGCCTTCTATAGGAGCCAAATATTTTGCAAGCTATTTTGTTTTATTTTTGTTTTCAGATGAGTTTGCATGTTGCTTAGTTGGTTTAAATATTTTTTGTCTGGTTATTTTGCCTTCATCTAGTTTTTTTCCTTTTAGATAGAATATGCTCTCTAGTTTGTGCCTTCTGCTCTTTGATTATGTCTTTTCCTTTTAGGTGGTTGTCCTTATGGACATTGTTGGCTATGGTGGTTGTGTTTTTTTTATTATGTCCATTTCTTTTTAGCTAGTTGCATTTTTCATGATTTTACCATTCCTTGTGAATTTCATCTTGCCTGGTCTATTTCTTTTTCGTCTTCGCTACTTTTTGGTGTTTCCACCTCTATATGGTAGGTGCCTTTTAAGGCTATGGTGGATGTGTTTCTTAATTGTGCTTATTTTTTCTTTTGGGCTGGTAGCATTTTGTGTGATTGTAACCCTTCTTCTGAAGTTTGAATGCTCACATAATTTGTTGTCCATTATTCTTCTTTCATTCTGTTGATTGAATTATTCTTCTTTAGTTTTGAGCTTGAGCCTTTAGGCCTTTTATTTTGGCTTTGATTGTTAAATTTTTTCTCTTTATGACTATTTCATTAATATTTCTTTTTGAGATTTCGTAGGGTGATTTTATTCCTCTTCAGGGATCTAGATCATTCTGTTTCTCTTGTGCAAGAGTATTTTGCTACTTGGCATGTTTGAGGAGGACATCAAGTGGTTTTCATAATCTCTAGATATTGTAAAGGGTGATGGACCTTGATTATATGCTAGTTTTTATAAGTTCTCATCGTTGGTTGCGGTCTCCTTCAATGTTTTTTATTTCTTTAGCTATTTTTATTTTCTGCCTTTTATTGTACTTAGATGGGGATTTACCTCTTTAGTCTTCTTATCACTCTTAGAGCATTAAATCTTTGAGTTTTATCCCCTGAAGGACTCTGTCTCCCTTTCTATAGTTTAATAAAATTTTGCTTTGTTTTCAAAATAAAAATAAAAAACCATAAACCCTAAACCATAAAAACCTAAAAACCTAAACATAAACTAAATAAAACCTAAAAATAAAATAAATAAATAAAAACCTAAACTTAAATAAAATAATAAAATAAAATGAAAACCTAAACTAAAACCTAAACCTAAACTTAAACCTAAACCTAAAGATAAAGTAAAATAAAAAAATAAAAAACTAAAATAGATCAAAATAAATAAAAACCTAAACTAAACTAAAAAATAAAATAAACCAAAAATAAAAAACTAAATAAAATAAAAACTAAACCTAAACTAAAAATAAAATAAACCTAAATAAAATAGAATAAAAACTAAATAAAAACCTATACCTAAATAATAAACCTAAAAATAAATTAAAAAAACCTAAACCATAAAAAAAAGCCTATACCTAAAATAAAAATAAAATAAACCTAAACCTAAACTAAAATAAACTAAACTAAAATAAATAAAACCTAAACCTAAACTAAATAAAATAAAATAAAATAAACTAAACATAAAGCAAAACCTAAAGTAAATAAAAAAAAACCAAAAAAACCCTAAAAACTAAACCTAAAAAAATAAAATAAAAACATAAACCTAAACCTAAACCTAAATAAAAAATAAAACCTAAACTTAAAAAATAATATAAAAATAAAACTAAACTAAAAAAACTGAACCTAAACCTAAACCTAAAAAATAAACTAAAATAAACAACCTAAACTAAAATAAATAAACTAAACTAAATAAAAATAAACCTAAATAAAATAAAAAAATAAACTAAAATAAATAAAAAATAAATTAAATAATGAAGAATCTTACTATGTTTTTGCTAGACAATCTTACTATGTTTATAATTTTTAGGTGCATCTTCTTAAATGGACACCTCCTTTTGAAGTTAATGAGGAATCTCCAATTTGTGCCAATGTGGATTTCTTTAACTAACATGCGTATTCATTTTGTTACTCATCAAATTCTTCATGCGATTGGTTTGATTTTTGGGCATCCTTTAAAAGTGGATCAAGCCACTGCCGCTCATACTCGATCATCTATTGCTAGGATTTTGGTTGAGATTGACGTTACCACAAAAAATACCCTATAGAAATTTAGATTGGCTCTGAAATTTATGGTTATTTTTAGAAGGTTGAATTTGAAAATCTTCCTATTATTTACAATCATTGCAAAATTTATGGTCATGTTTTTTCTGATTATTTTATTGCCCATCCTCATTTAAGGAAAAAAAAGTTGATAAATTTTCCTCTCTTCAAGTTGATAAAGAGTCTTCTTTACATGATCCTAAAGCTAATCTTGTGTTTCTTGGTGACAAAACTAATCTTAGTAATAATCACTCTTTAAGTTTTCTTTAATTAAAGAAAATCTTTTAGAAGCTGATTTTGATAAGATTTTTGAAGGATTGGATATTGTTGTTAACCCTATTCAGGATGACGTTTTGAATGATGATATAAATAACAACTCTGTCTCTAATCCTTTGGAGGATGATTCCTTTTCTCCCAAACTAGCTCATTTTGCTTTAGATTATGCAAAAGGATATGTTTCTTTACCATCTTTGAATGAGAATGATGGAGATAGGAATGGCTTAATCCTTGAAAACTTAGCTTTAGCTTCTACTAAACTTTTAAAGGAAGATGATCATATGAACTATGATAATGCTTTAATTGTTAATAACTCTATTTTTTTAAGACTGATGCTAAATCTTTGATTTGGAATTCTGCTCAATATTTTAAAAATGATCTCTTTGTTTCTAACGGGATTGATTCTTACAATTTTACTTCTCATGAAGGTTTAATTGATAACTTGGAGTTTCCTTCTCTTTCTTCTTTTTTAAATGAAGAGAGGGAGGTTTTTTTACCTGGATTTGTTGGATGCTAATAATTTTGATAATTTCCAACTTGATAAGTCTATTTATGCTCCTTCTTTGGTCTCTAATTCTAAAATCCAATCTAACCCAAACTTTTTTACTTCATTTGCTTTGGATGATGTTGAATGTTCTTCTAAGAAATCGATTATTACTTCTGATCCTTACTCTTTTTATTACACCTCTAAATCTTTTTTGGAAGGTGATTTTCTAGATAAAGGGCATGGTTATAAAACTTTTTATAAGAAAAAGAAGAAAAAGAATATTAAGATTTATGTCCCTCCTAATTTATCGAGGGTTACTCGCTCTAAATCTTCTTGAAAATAATTTATGTTGTTTTCTTTTATGGATGTTGGTAGGTGAGATGGTTTTTGCTTTGGTTCGCTTATATTTTCTATTCTGGTTGGTGTTTTGGCTCTCTCTGGTCTTGGATTTTAGTTTGTTGGTTGTACTTAGTTGGGTGGGTTGCCTTCCAAGTATGAGCAGTTGTTGGTTGCTACTTTTATAGGTCTTTTCTTGGAGGCTTTTCTGGCTATTTTTTGTGGGTTGCCTTCCAGGTTTATGCTATTAATTAGCCATCATCATTCAACTATCATTGCTAGGCTACTATTGTACGACTACTATTATCTGATTATTATTATTATTGTAAGTAGAAAAATGATCAAGAAGGTGATATTAAATAATTTTACCAAAAAAAGCACAAATATAAATTCATGGTCTTTATCCTTGGCCTTCTCAATAATAACATGAACATAGTTAGAAAAAAGGGCTATGCATTATTAAATACATCTTCTGCTAACATATTGATAGAGATATGAGAAGATTGTTAAGTGGCATAATCTAATGAGGAAAAATATTAAAAATTATGACCATTATTATTATTACTTTCATCAAAGTCATGGACATAGATAACTAAATAAAAAATTTAGAGACTAATTTAATAAGATTATCTTCACTAATTTATTTAAAATCAACTAATTTGGGAAGCCATTAATTCTACTAGGAATCAAAATAATATTAGCAAAGAGAGTAAGAAAGTAACATATAAATGTTTGGAGAGATTAAAACTATCTTCAAAGGAATGTTCTTACTTCTCATGCTTTGATCACGGCCTCGAAGAGCTGGCATTACAAAAAAATCTCATCTTGATTATTCCATCATGTTTAATGACCTTTTATTTGGAGAGGATTTAGATTATGTATTAGAACCATTGGTCATTAATTTTGAGATTTGCAATTCTCATATAGTATTGAGAGAATTTTAATTGATAATGAAAGCTTTTATAATATCTTATTTTATTCAACATTTCATAATTTGAGTATGATCATAGGGAAGCTTTGGTAAATTTTACGACCATGATATTCTTGGATAACCTTTTTCGAAAAGCAACAAAGTTGATTTAATTTATTGTAGTTAAGTCAAAGTCAACTTATAATGTTATATTAATGAGACCCCTCCAATCAAATTTTTGTACCATTACTTCTAAAACACATTAGAATAAAATTCCTAACTCATGTAATAATTGGAGAAGTATTGTTGAATCAATAATTATTGTTAATAATTTATTATTATTTTTGTGGGTTTCCTTTCAGGTAGTTGGCCTTGTCGACATTGTTGGCTATGGTGGTTGTGTTGTTATTATTTTGTCCATTTCTTTTTAGTTGGTTGCATTTTCTCTGATTCTAACCTTCCTTATGGTTTTCCTCTTAGCTGGTCTATTCCTTTTTCAAGATTTTGGTGTTTTAATGGTGGCTTTTAAGGCTATAATGGTGTGTTTCTTAATTATGCTTATTTTCTTTTTTGTTGTGGATTGTGTGATTGGGTTTGATTTATTGCATCTTCTTTTTCATTAGAATTCTTCTTTAGTTATGACTGTAGGACTTTTGTTTTCTTTGATTGTTATAGTTTTTCTTTATGACTATTTTTATCTTTTTTTTTTATTGTATTTTCTTCAGGATGAATATTTGCTCTTTGAGGAGGACTTGAAATTTTCATAATCTCTTTAGATGCATTAGATCTTTGAGCTTTATTTTCCTTCATGAAGCACTTTGTATCTCTTACTTTCTTTAGCTTTAAGAATTTTTCTTTATTATAAAAATAAAAATAAAAAATCATAAACCCTAAACCCTAAAAACCTAAAAACCTAAACCTAAACTAAATAAAACCTAAAAAAATAAATAAATAAACCTAAACCTAAATAAAATAAAAAATTAAAATAAAATAAAAACCTAAACCTAAACTTAAACCTAAACGAAAATAAAATAAATGAAAACCTAAACTAAACTAAAAAATAAATTAAACCAAAAAATAAAAAACCTAATTAAACTAAAAACTAAACATAAATAAAATAAAATAAAAACTACATAGAAACCTAAACCTAAAAAATAGACCTAAAAATAAATAATAAATAAAACCTAAACCCTAAACTAAAAAAAACCTAAACCTAAAATAAAAATAAAGTAAACAAAATAAAATAAACATAAACCTAAATTAAAATAAGCTAAACTAAAATAAATAAAACCTAAACCTAAACCTAGACCTAAAATAAAGTAAACCTATACCTAAAGCTAAATTGAATAAAATAAAATAAACTAAAAATTAACCTATGCCTAAACTAAAAAATAAAACCTAACATAAAAACCTAAAACTTATACCTAAAAAAATAAAATATAAACCTAAACCTAAACCTAAAAGTAAAAAGTTAAATCTAAACTTAGAAAATGAAATAAAAATAAAACTAAAGTAAAATAAAACCTAAACCTACAAAAATAAACTAAAATAAAAAACCAAAACTAAAATAAATAAACTAAACTAAATAAAAAAATTTAAACCTAAATAAATAAAATAAAATAAACTAAATAAACCTAAACCTACTTATCTACTTAATTTAAAAAATAAAATAAAAATATAAAATATAAAATAAATAAGTAAGAAAAAAAATTAAAAGCCCTAAACCCTAAAAAGCCTAAACCCTAAATCCTATACCCTAAACCCAAAATCCTATACCCTAAACCCTAAATGCTAAACCTACAACCCTAAACCCTAAACCAAAATAAACTAAAACCTAATCTAAATAAACTAAATAAAACCTAAACTAAACCTAAACCTAAAAAATAAAAAATTAAAATAAACTAAAACAAAACCTAAATCTAAACCTAAACCTAAACCTAAACCTAAACCTAATCTAAATAAAATATAAATAAAAACCTAAAACCTAAATAAATAAAAATAAGAAACTAAACCTAAAGTAAAATAAATAAACTAAATATAAATAAATAAACCTAAAAAACCCAACCTAAAAAGTAAATAAACCTAAAAAATTAAACTTAAACCTAAACCCTAAAATAAATAAAAATAAATAAATAAAATAAAATAAAAAATAAATAAAATAAAAACTAAACCTAAACCTAAAATAAAAACTAAACTAAATAAATAAACTAAATAAATCTAAATCTAAATAAATAAAATAAATAAAAAATAACCTTATGCTAAAATAAACTAAAACAATAAACCTAAAAAAAACTAAATAAAATAAAAAATAAAAAACCTAAACCAAAATAAAACCGAAACTAAATAAAAACCTAAACCTAAACCTAAATAAAATAAAAAATAAAAAAATAAAACGAAAATAAGCTAACCTAATAAATAATCTTAAAAATAAAAAATAAAACTAAATAAAACTAGAAATGAAAATTAAAAAAATAAAAAAACTAAAATAAAAAAATAAAAAATAAACTAAAAAACTAAATAAACCTAAACCTAAACCTAAATAAAAAGGTAAATAAAAAAATAAAAAATAAACTAAAATAAAAAAATAAATAAAATAAAACCTTAAATAAATAAAATAAACCTAACAACCTAAACATGGCATCAAAAAGCTTCTAATAAACATATAGTGGATTATGCCAAGAATACTAGGTATTTCCATGCTTTAGTTAATAAAAAGAGAGCTTTAAATAATATTCCAAATATTAGAGATAACAATAGAGAATGGATTATGGAGAATAATGAAATTAAGGATTCGATTATTAATTACTGTAGAAATATGCTTAATAAGAGATGCTCTTATGAAGCTATTTATAAATGGCATTTGATTCCTTCTATTATTACCAATGATGACAATGATTAGCTTACTATTTTTTCTAATGAAGATGAGATTTTTAAATTTCTTAATAGCATGAACATAGATTTTGTTGCTATTCCCGAGGGTTTCACTACTCAATTTTTTCAAAAATGTTAGTTGATTATTAAAAATGATTTGATTGAGGCTATGGTTGATTTTTTTTAATGGTAATCCTTTTCTTAGATATTTCTCTAGCACTTATATTATTATTATACCTAGGAAAGATAATCAAGACTATTGGAGTAATTTTAGACCTATTAGTCTTTGCACCTTCTTCAATAACTTGATTTTCAAAATTCTTGCCAATAGACTTAGTCCTTTTCTTCATAAGATTATCGCTCTCAACAAAACCATTTTTGTTAGAGGTAGAACTATTTTTGATAAAATTTTACTTGCTCAAAAAATAATTCATGATTCAGATGCTAAGGCTAGAAGTGGAAACATTATTTTCAAATTACATATTACCAAAGCTTTTGATAATATCTCTTGGGATTTCTTTTTATATATTATGAATTTATTTGGGTTTTTTGATAAATTTATTTTTAGTATTAAAAATTATATTAATAATGCCTGGGTTCTATTTTGCTTAGTGGGGAATCTTTGGGCTTCTTTACTTCTTCCCATGGCTTAAGACAAGGGGATCCTTTATCTCCTACTTTATTTATTATTTCTGTTGAGTACTTATCTAGGAGCATTAATGATTTATTCTTAAATAATCCTAGTATGTATTACAGAACTCCTGGTAGACTTCTTGTTTCCCATTTAAGCTTTGCATATGATTTCATTATTTTTTGCAATGCTTCTATTCATCATATCAAGAATCTCAAAAAAAATTTAAATAAATTTGGTAGAGAAAGTGGTCTTTCTATCGATGATAAAAAAAAGTTTTTTTGTTACTTCTTCGAGTATCTCCAATAATAAAATCAATCAAATCATGTGTATCACTAATTTTCAACATCAACACTTAGATCTTAAGTACTTCGGTCCACTTCTATTTAAAGGTCCAAAATGATCCCATCTTTTTGATGAGTTAATTCAAAAAAGTTTAAATAAAATTTATGTTTGGGAATTCCATTTACTTTCCTTTGATGGCAGGCTCACTATCTTTAAAAGCACTCTCAATTCAATGCCTTTTTATTTGATTCAAACTATTATGCCCACTAATTCTACTCTTGTCAGAATTGATCGCTTGCTTAATAAATTTTTTTAGGGATCCAATAATTCTATTAAAAGAATGCATTGGACATCATGTCATAAATGTTGCGGCCCTTTGCGTGAAGGTGGTCTTGATTGTAAACCTATTTGTGATGCTATTGCTACCCTCTCTCATAAGCTCTAGTGGAATTTTAGAAAGAATTATAGCCTTTGGGTTAATTTTATGATGAAAAATATTGCCAAGGTAAACACCCTCTTATCTATGCTTATAAAGTTGGTGACTCTTCAATTTTGAAAAGGCTTTGCTCCATTAAATTGGTTGTTGAACCTTTAATATTTTGGGGTATTCATTCAGGTTATTCTTTCTTTTGGCAGGACAAATGGATTGACAATGGTTCTATTGACTCCCTTTTATCTACACACTCTACTACTACTATCAAAGCTATCTCTGTTTCTATTTTTCATAACTTTAGAAATATCCCTATTTTTTCTAACAAACTTGACCAAATTCTTTTTAAGCTCTCTCATAATGGTGATTTTTTTCTTAAAAAGGTTTGGAATTTTATTATAGATAAACAAAATAACTCTAATGTTTTCATTAAACTGTGGAACAATATCATTCCTATTTCTTATTCGATTTTAATTTGGAAGATTTTGAATAACTTTGTTCCTGTGGACTCTTTGCTTTAAAATAAAGGGTTTTATTTACTTTCTAAATGTTACTGTTGCTTCAATATAGAAAATGTTAACCATGTTTTCATCAATGGGGCTATTGCTTCCAAATTTTGGATTTGGTATGAAAATCTTTTTAACACTAACTATTTTCATGGCTCTCTTTCTTTATATCAACCACTTGAAGCCTCCTTTCAAAAAACTGCTAAAGGTCATATCAAAATTTTAATTGCCATTACCCTTATCTTGTTCATCTGGATCGATATAAATGATGCTAAATATCATAGTATCCCTATCAAACATAAAAGGATTGTTGCAAGAACTAAAGAAAAAATTATATTTTTGTTTAATGCAAATATTATTAGTAACATTCATTTTAGAGGTTACAAATTTGTGGCTAAAAGATTGGGTGTCATTCTGCCTGATGTTTCTTTCAATAAGGCTACTAGGATTATCAATTCGATCAAACCTAAAGAGAACTTCATTAAGATGAATACTGATGGTTCAGTTTCCTCTAATAAATATGGTTATGGTGGTATTCTTAGGGATTCCAAAGGCACTGTCATTTGTGCTTTTGCCTATCCCCTAAAAGTCTATTCTGTTAGCTTATGGCTATTAATAAAGCTATTGATATTTGTTTGAACAAAGGCCTCTTTAATATTTGGATCAAAGTTGATGCTCTTCTTTTACTTGAAATGCTCAATTTTAATAAAATGGGAAATGCTGATTTATTTTATCTTCTTAACCATAATAAAATCTCCTCAGTTTTCAGAATTTTTCATATTCTTCATGAAGGTAATGCTTGTGCAGATTTCCTAGCCAATTTGGGTGATAAGTTAAATGAACTCACTATATTTGAAAATAAAAACATACTTAAGCTTCTGAGAGGCTTGCTTAATCTAGAAAACTCTTGACTACCTTACCTTAGATTTTAACTTCTGGCTTAATTTTGTTGGTCCTTTTGCTATGGTGGTTTCTTTGAGCCTACTTTTTGATTGTTGCTATTGTGCTTTCCATGATTGGGATTGGTCCTTACTATTCTTCTTGAGAGTCTTGGCTAACCTTATTTTCTGTGAGTGTTGCCTTGATGGTTCTAGACTATCCCAAAACTTTAACCCTTTTCCTTTTAATCCCATTCTTAATCTCTCTGATCATTTTTTGGGCTTTAGTGGCAGTTTTTTTAACTAGTTTTGCAACTCTCTAAGACTTGTGGTTGGTTTTCCACACTAGCAGTGATATTTTGGTGGCTTCCTGTTGGGTAGTGGCTTTGTCTGTTGTTGGTTTTTCCCATATACTTATTGACTTGCTTCTATTTTGGCTAATTTCTAACCTAAATTAGATTTTTTGATCTGGGTTATTTGATGTCAGTTTGCTTCTACACTCCGCCTAGTTATCTTGGGTGGTTTTTGCTTGATGGCTGCTGTTGGGCTTTTCACTGAGTTGAATCTTCTACTGTTGTGGCATTTGGTTAGGTGGCTAGGTTAGTTTGTTGGGTTGGTTAGTTGTGTTGGCTGGCTGGGTTGGTTGGCTAGGTGGCTGTGTTGTCTGATTTTTCCTACTCTGTTGAAGGCAGATCTGGGGACCTGTTGGTGTTTTACCATTGGCTTGGATTTGGCTTTGTGGAGGCTTTTTGTTTGTTGTTATTTTTTCTATATTCCGGATTGGGGACTAGTGGTCAGATTATGTGAATTTTTCTTTGTTCTTTCTGTTCTGGTTTTGGCCTCCTCCTATAATTGTTTTCCTCTTTGGGCCATTGCTGCTGCCCTTTTTCTTGTTTGCATGGTAGATTTGCTGCTATTCTAATTTCTCATGGAGCCCCTCCTATTTTTTATGGGTTGGGTGGTTTTATTAGCTATTTGTTACTATTTTGCTGGTGGTGGACATGAGCTCTTATGGTATTTTTGGTCTTGGCTTTGGGTTTGTTGTCATTTTGGGTTGGTTGGTTGAGGGATGTTTAGTGGCTGTTGTTTTACCTTGGGTGCTAGTGCCTTGGTTTGGTGCCTTCGAGATTATTTTGGCTATGGGCTTTAGGTTGGATTGGTACCTAGTGTTGTTACTGCTTTGGATTTGGATTGCTAGTGCTTTGGTGATAATTATGGATTATTTGTTATGTCTTTGGTCCTTTTTTTTTGGTTTGTGTTGTTATCCCTATTATGGTGCTTACTTTTATTGATGTTGTTTTTCACTTTTGGTGGTGGCCTTGGAGGTTTTCCTACTATTCAGATATCAAGGTTTGGTTTTAATCATCTTACTAGGCTTGAATGTTTATTTTATGGTTGGATGTTCTGTGCTTGGAGGACTTTGTAGCCTTATTTGAGGATAGTCTTTAGATGATTGGCTACACGAGGTATGCTTGTTCTAAACAAAATCTAAACTAAAAAACTAAAATCTTTAAAAAAAATCTAAGCTAAAATAAAAAATTAAACTAAATCCAAAATAAATTAAATATAAACAAAAATCTAAAACTCTAAACTCTAAACTCTAAACTAATCTAAACTAAATCTGAACTAAATAAAAACTAAACTCTAAATTAAATTAAAAAATCTAAAAGTCTAAACTAAACTAAAATCTATACTCTAAAATCTAAAATCTAAACTAAATATAAACCATAAACTAAATATAAAAATCTAAACTAAATCTAAACTAAATCTAAAATAAAATCTAACCTCTAAAACTCAAAATCTAAACTAAACTAAACTCTAAACTCTAAAACTAAATCAAAAATCTAAACTAAACTAAACTAAGCTAAACTAACTAAAAATAAATTCTAAACTAAATTTAAACTCTAAAATAAATAAAAATCTAAATTTAAAAAAATCTAGAACTAAATCTAAACTAAAAAATTTAAACTAAATCTAAACTCTAAACTAAATCTAAAATATAAACTAAATAAACTAAAATCTAAACTAAATAAACTAAATTTATAATCAAAACTAAATAAACTCTAAACTAAACAAAAAATCTAAATCTAAATTCTATACTAGACTAAATCAAAACTAAATTAAACTAAATCTATAATCTAAACTAAATAAAATCTAAACCTAAATCTAAACCCTAAAACTAAATATAAACTAAACTAAATAAACCAAATCCAAAAACCCTAAACTAAAAACTAAACAAAACTAAATTAAATCAAATCTAAATCTAAAATCTAAAAATCTAAACCCTAAACCCTAAACCCTAAAAACCTAAATCTAAATTAAATAAATCCTAAAAATAAACTAAATGAAAAAGCCTAAACCTAAATAAAATAAAAACCTAAACTAAATCCTAAACCTAAACTTAGAATTAAAAGTAAAATTAAAAAATTAAAAAATTAACTAAAATAAAATAAATTAAAACCAAAACTAAACAAAAAATTTTAAATAAACCTAAAAATCCTCTAAAACTAAACATAAAATAAAAATAAAATAAACCTAAAATAAAATATAATAATAAATAAAGAAAACCTAAACCTAAAAAATAAACCTGAAAATAAAACCTAAAAATAAATAAAAATTAAAACCTAAACCCTAAACTAAAACCTAAGCTACAACAATAACAACAACAATAATAAGCCTTAATCCCACTAGGTGGGGTTGGCTACATGAATCCTTCATCTCCATTGTGTCCTATTATGTGTCAAATTCTCATTTAAATCAAGTATACTAAAATCATTTTTTATACATCTTAGCCAAGTCTTTTTAGGTCTACCTCACCTTTCTTAACATAGGCAAATCTAATGCATCTACCCTCCTAATCTCCTGGACATGCTTTATGTGGCCAAACCATCTAAGGAGACTCTCCCTAATCTTATCTACCACTGGAGCTACACTAACCTTTTCCAGAATATACTCATTTTGCATTCTATCTCTAAGAGTAAAGCCACTCATCCACCTAAGCATCATCATCTCTATAACACTTAACTTAGTCTTATGCTTCTCTCTTATTGGACAACATTCTGCACCATAAGTCATTGCAGGTCTTACCACCAACTTATAAAATTTTCCCTTAAGTTTAAGTGGAACTTTTTTATCACATAATAGGCCAGATGCATTCCTCCACTTCAACCATCCAACTTGAATTCTACTAATAACATCTCCATCTATTTCACCATAATTTTGAACAATAAAGCCTAAATATCTGAAACGTTCACTCTTATTAATGACTTGTTCACCTAATGTCACAACACTGCCACTAGAACTTCTACAACTAAAATTACACTCCATATATTTAGTTTTAGATCTACTTAAACGCAAAACAAAAACCTTTAGCCCCCAGAGTTGACCTCCATAATTCAAGTTTCTATTGGACTCCCTCTCTAGTCTTATCAACAAGAAGAATGTCATTAGCAAAAAGCATACACCAAGGTACATCTTCTTGTAAATGCCTAGTAAGAACATCCACAACTAAAGTAAAAAAAATAAGGGCTTAAAGCTGATCCTTGATGTAATCCAACTAAAATAAGAAAATATTTTGTCAATCCTCCTTGTGTTTGGACACAAGTCCTCTAGTATACATATCCTTAATGACTTGAATATAACCAATATTAGCTCATTGCTCTAGAACTCTAAAGAACATCTCTTGAAACTTTATCATAAGCTTTCTCTAAATAAATAAATATCATATGTAGATCCTCCTTACTTTCTCTATGCTTTTCCATCAAACCCCTTAAAAAATGTATAGCATCCATAGTAGATCTACCTAGCATGAAACCAAACAGATTGTGAGAAACTTCTGTATCTCATCGTAACCTATGCTTAATTACTCTCTCCCATAATTTTAATGTATGGCAAATTAACTTAATTCTTCTATAATTTGCACACTCTTGTGCATCACCTTTATTCTTAAATATAGGAACCAACAAACTCTTTCTCCACTCATCTGGCATCTTTTTAGTCTTTAAAATGACATTAAAAAGATTTGTAAGCCAAGAAATTCCTTGGTCTCCTAAACATTTCCACACTTATATTATAATATTATCTGGTCCTACTACTTTTCCACATTTCATTTTCTTTAAAGCTTCACTAACTTCAAATTTACTAATACGATGATAAAAATGAAATTCTATTTTGTTATTAAGGTTGCTAAAATCAATCGTCTATCCTTCATTGAAAAGTTTATCAAAATACCTCATCCACCTATTTTCAATATCCTTTAAAAAAAGCATTTTATTATTTTCATCCTTAATACACTAACTTGAACTATGTCTTTACTTCTCCTATCTCTTTGGAAACTTATACATAAATCTTTCACCTTCTTTGGTATCTAATCTATTGTATAAATCACTAAAAGCTAAATTTTTCATCATAACGCTTTCTTAGAATCTCTAGCCACTTTATATCTCCAATTCAAGTTTTACATCTAAACCAAGTTTTATAACAATACTTATTTTTTATCTTTTCTTGCACACTCGACTCCACCAACTATTCTTATTAAAAAAGGTTTTCCTTTTGATTCTCCAAGCACATTTTAGAACTTGCTTAATTTCACTTATTTTTTCCCACATAATGTTAGCTTCCTCATGAGCATCCCAAATCTCTTGTAGCTTGCTCTTAAAAAAATATTTTATTTGTGTTTAAGTGTCCCATCTAATTCTAGGATAATAATTTGGTTTATTTTCTCTTATAACCTTTCATCTTAAAAACTAAAATCGATAAACTTAGATTTTTACTAAATGACTTTACAATCTTTAAATCTAAACGATCTATCTTATCAAAAATAATCAATCTTTTACTAAATCCATTTTATAAGTAATAATTTATTCATCTCTTCTAAATAAAGTGTTAAACTAAAAATCAAGCTAAAGCAAAAAAATCTAATATAACCCTATCTTCATTACTAAATCCATAGCCACCATGAATACTTTTAAAATCTTCTACCACTCTACCAACATGTCCATTTAAATCTCCTCCAATAAATACTTTTCTTCAAATATCTTTTATATTAATCTCTAATTCATTCCAAAAATTTTCTAAAATTTACCACCAAACCCACTTAAGGAGCATAGACACTTATAACATTGATAATCTTAGTATCAACAATAATCTTTAATGCTATAATTCTATCACCACATCTATTAATATTTATAACATTATCTTTCAAACTTTTATCTATAATCACACCTACACCATTTCTAGTTTGACTTTACTAATACCAAAGTTTAAAACCTAAACTATCAATCTCCTTGGCTTTTCCCCAACCTATTTAGTTTCTTGAACACATAAAATATTTATCTTTCTATGAACCATATTATCTATTAATTCTAACGTGTAAGAGTACCTATATTCCAAGATCTTAACCTAATTTAGTTTCATGGACTAATTTCCTATCTCCATACTAACCTTGCTTATTTAACAATACCTGTCTACTAGCATTTTCATTGTATTCAATAAACTACCTAATAAACAATGATTTAAAGGATTCATGTCATGATTATTAATTACCTAACTACCTAAACCCTCCACTTTTCACATATTTACCGGCTAGTGTTAAACTAAAACCTAAACTAAATAAAATAAAAACATAACCCTAAACTAGATAAAATAAAATAAACTAAAAATAAATCTAAACCAAAACTAAAAAAATAAAACCTCAAATAAACCTAAAATAAAACCTAAAACCTAAACCTAAAATAAAAACCTAAAAACCTAAACCTAAACCAAAAATAAAAAATAAAACCTAAACCTCAAAAATAAAATAAAAATAAAAATAAACTAAAAAAATAAGCTTAAACCTAAACCTAAACCTAAACCTGAAAAATAAACTAAAATAAAAAATTTAAACTAAAATAAATAAAACTAAAATAAATAAACTAAAATAAATAAAAATAAAAATAAACCTAAATAAAAATTAAAAATAAAATAAACTAATATAAATAAAAAACTAAACTAAATAAACCTAACCCTATCAATTTACTTAATTAAAAATAATTAAAAAATTAAGAAAAAAAATAAACAAAAAACCCTAAACTCTAAACCCTAAACCTTAAACCCAAAAAAATCCTGAACCCTATACCCAAATCCTAAAACCCTAAACCCTAAAACCCTAAACACTAAACCCTAAACACTAAATCCTAAGCAACAAACCTTAAACCCCCTAAACTAACCCTAAACCCTAAACCCTAAACTAATCCTAAACCCAAAACTCTAAACCTTAAACTCTAAAAACCTAAACCTAAACTAAATAAAACCTAAAATAAAATAAATAAATAAAACCAAAACCTAAATAAAATAAAACAAAATAATCACCTAAACTAAAACTAAAAAAAAAATTAAATAAATAAAAACTAAACTTAAATAAAATAAATAAAAACTTAAACAAAACTAAAAAATATATAATAAACCTAAAAATAAAAAAACCAAAATAAAATAAAATCTAAAATAAATAAAATTAAAAGAGACCTAAAATAAAATAAAATATAATAAAAACCAAATAAAAACCTAAACCAAAAAAATAAACCAAAAAATATATAAAAGATAAAACCTAAACCCTAAACCCTAAAACCCTAAACTCAAAACCCTAAAGCCTAAACTAAACCTTAAACTCTAATAAATAAAAAAATAATGCCTAAACCCTAAAATTTAAAAAACTAAACCTAAACCCTAAAACCTTAACCCTAAACCCTAAACCCTAAAACCTTAACCCTAAACCCTAAACCCCCTAAACTAACCCTAAACCCTAAACCCTAAACCCAAAACTCTAAACTAAAATCTAAAATATAAACTAAACTAAATCTAAAAATCTAGAATCTAAACTAAAATTATAAACTAAAAAACTAAAATCTAAACTAAACTAAGAACGAAAATAAAAAAACTCTAAACTAAACTAAAAATCTAACCTAAAATATAAAAATCTAAACTCTAAAGTCTAACCTAAACTAAACTAAATCTAAAATCTAAAAATGTAAACAAAACTAAAATTCTAACTCTAAAATCTAAAATTTAAACTAAATATAAACTCTAAACTAAATCTAAAAATCTAAATCTAAACTAAAATCTAAACTCTAAAACTCTAAATTTAAACTAAACTAAACACTAAACTCTAAAACTAAATCTAAAATCTAAACTAAACTATACTAAACTAAATAAAAATAAAATCTAAACTAAATCTAAACTCTAAAATGAATAAAAATTAAAACCTAGAAAAATCTAAAACTAAATCCAAAAACTAAATCTAAACTAAATCTAAACAAAGAATCTAAACTAAATCTAAATAAACTAAATCTAAACTCTAAACTAAATCTAAAATCTAAACTAAAATCTAAACTAAAAAATGTAAACAAAAATCCTAAACTAAATCTAAAATCTAAATTAATAAACTCTAAACTAAACTAAAAATCTAAATATAAACTCCAAACTAAATTAAATCTAAACTAAACTAAACTAAACTAAATCTAAACTAAAAACTAAATCTAAAATCTAAACTAAATAAATCTAAATCTAAATCTAAACCCTAAACTAAATTAAACTAAACTATGTAAACTTAATCAAAAAACTCTAAACTAAACTAAAAAAATCTAAACTAAATCTAAAATCTAAAAATCTAAACACTAAAACCTAAGCCTAAATCCTATAAAATCATAAACCCTAAACCTAAACCCTAAAACCTAAACCCTAAAACCTAAAACCATAAACCTTAAGCCCTAAACCCTAAATCCTAAACCCTTAACCGTAAGCCCTAAACCTCTTAAACCCCATAAACCCTAAACCCTAAACCTAAATCGTAAACCCTAAACCCTAAACCCTTCACTCTAAACCTTAAATTAACCCAAACCTTAAATCGAAAACCCTAAACCCTAAACAAGCCCTAAACCCTAAACCATAAACCCTAAGCCCTAAACCCTAAACCCTAAATCGTAAAAACCTAAACCTAAACTAAATAAAAACTAAAAAATAAAATAAATATAAAAAACCTAAACCTAAATGGAAAGAAAAAATAAAATAAAAAAAACTTAAACGTAAACCTAAACCAAAAAATAAAATAAAATAAAAATTAATAACTAAACTAAAATAAAAAAATTAAAAACTTAAATGAAACAAAAAAATAAATAACCTAAATAAAATATAAACTAAATCTAAAATAAAAATAAAATATACCTAAAATAAAATCAAATAAAAATTAAATAAAAACTTAAACTTTAGAAATAAACCTAAAATTAAAACCTAAAAATAAATAAAAAAGAAAACCTAAACCCTAAAACTTAAACCCTAAACTAAACCCTAAACCTTAATAAATAAAAAAATAAAACCTAAACCTTAAATTAAAAAAAAACTAAACCTAAACTCTAAAAACAAATAAACCTTAAACCCTAAAACCTAAACCCTAAACCCTAAACTCAAAACTAAAATCTAAAATCTAAACTAAACTAAAATCTAAATTAAATCTAAATTTGAACTCTATTAATCTAAATTAAATCTAAAAATGTAAACTCTAAGCTCAAAATCTAAATTTAAAAACTAAAATATAAACTAAACTAAAAACTAAACTAAAAAAAAACTAAAGCTAAACTAAAAATCTAAACTAAACTAAATGTAAACTGAAATATGAAAATTTAAACTCTAAACACTAAACTAAACTAAACTAAACTAAATTAAATCAAAATTAACTAAAACTAAACTCTAAACTAAATTTAGAAATCTAAAAATCTAAACTATAAACTCTAAATTAAACTAAACTAAATCTATATTGAACTAAAAATAAACTCTAAACTAAATCTAAAAATCTAAAAAATCTAAAAATCTAAACTAAACTAAAATCTAAACTCTAAAATCTAAACTAAATCAAAACTTTAAACTAAATCTAAAAATCTAAACTAAATCTAAAAATGTTAATCTAAACTCTAAAACTGTAAATCTAAAGAAAACAAATCTCTAAACTCTAAAACTAAAGCTAAAATCTAAACTAAACTAAACTAAACTAAATAATAATAAAATTTAAACAAAATCTAAACTATAAAATAAATAAAAATCTACACTTAAAAAACTTCTAAAACTAAACCAAAATATTAAATGTAAACTAAATCTAAACTAAAAAATCTAAACTATAAACTAAATCTAAATTCTAAACTAAATAAACTAAATTCTAAACTAAGAAATCTAAACTAAAAACCAAAACTAAATAAACTAAATTCTAAACTAAATAATCTAAACAAAACTAAAAATATTAATCTAAACCCTAAACTAAACTAAATCTAAACTAAACTAAGCTAAACTAAATCTAAAATCTAAACTAAATAAATCTTAAACCATTAACCCTAAGCCCTAAACCCAAAACCCACTAAACCAACCCTAATCCCTAAACCATAAACCCTAAACCCTAAGCTATAAACTAAAATGTAAAATCTAAACAAATTAAAATCTAAACTAAATCTAAATTTAAACTAAAAAAATTTAAACTAAATCTAAAAATCTAAACAAAAAAACTAAACTCTAATCTTTAAATCCTAAACCCTAAACACTAAACCCTAAACCCTATAAACCTAAGCCTAAACTATATAAAACCTAAAATTAAATAAATAAATAAACATAAACCTAAATAAATTAAAAAATTAAAATAAAATAAAAACATAAACTAAAACCTAAACTTAAACCTAAAAATAAAATAAAATAAGAAATAAAAACTAAACTAAAATAAAATAATTATAAACCTAAATGAAACTATAAAAAAACCTAAAAAAACTAAATAAAATAAAAACTAAATCTAAAATAAAAATAAAATAGACTTAATATAAAACAAAATAAAAATTAAATAAAAATGTAAACCTAAAAAAATAAAACTAAAAGTAAAACCTAAAAATAAATAATAAATAAAACCTAAACCCTAATTTAAAAAAAAAATCTTAAACCTAAACCCGAAAAAACCACTAACCCTAAACCCTAAAAAACCATAAATCCTAAACCCTAAAACCTTAAACCCTAAACCCTAAACCCTAAACACTAAACCCTAAATCCTCAACCATAAACCCTAAATTGTAAAACCACTAAACTAACCCTAAACCCTAAACCCTAAACCCTAAACCCTAAACCATTAACCCTAAACACTAAACCCTAAACCATAAACTCTAAACCCTAAACTAACATAAACCCTAAAACCAAAACCTAAAACCCTAAACCATAAACCCTAAACCATAAAAACCTAAACCTAAACTAAAAAATAAATAAATAAATAAAACATAAACCTGAATAAAAAGAAAAAGTAAAATAAAATAAAAACCTAAACTAAAACCTAAACATAAACCTAAACCTAAAAATAAATAAATAAAATAAAATAAAATCTAAACTAAAAAAAATTAAAACCCAAACTAAAATAAAAAAATAAAGTAAACTTAAAAATAAAAAAACTAAATAAAAAAAAAACTAAATCTAAAATGACAATAAAATAGACCTAAAATAAAATAAAATAAAAACTAAATAAAAACTTAAACATAAAAAATAAACCTAAAAATAAAACCTAAAAATAAATAAAAAATAAAACATAAACCCTAAACCCAACCCTAAACCCTAATAAATAAAACACAAAACCTAAACCCTAAATTACAAAAAAAAACCTAAACCTAAACCCTAAAAAACCATAAACCCTTAACCCTAAAACCTAAACCCTAAACCCTAAAACCCTAAACCCTAAACCCTAAAACCCTAAACCCTAAACCCTAAACCCTAAACCCTAAACACTAAACCCCTTAAACTAACCCAAAACCCTAAACCCTAAACTCTAAACTAAAATCTAAAATCTAAACTAAACTAAAATCTAAACTAAATCTAAAGTTAAACTATAAAATCCAAACTAAATCTAAAAATTTAAACTATAAACTAAAAATCTAAACTAAACTAAAATAAAACTAAAAAAATCTAAACTAAACTAAAAATCTAAACTAATTCTAAACTAAACTAAATCTAAACTAAAATCTAAAATTCTAAACTCTAAACTCTGAACTAAACTAAACTAAATCTAAACTAAACTAAAACTAAACTCTGAACTAAATTTAAAAATCTAAAAATTTAAAAATCTAAACTAAACTAAAATCTAAACACATAACTCTAAAATTTAAAGTAAATCTAATCTCCAAACTAAATATGAAAATCTAAACTAAATCTAAACTAAATCAGAAATTGCAAATCAAAACTAAAATCTAAACTCTAAAACTATAAATCTAAACTAAACTAAACTCTAAACTCTAAAACTAATTCTAAAGTCTAAGCTTAACTAAACTAAATAAAAATAAAATCTAAACTAAATCTAAACTCTAAAATAAATAAAAATCTAAACCTAAAAAATCTAAACTAAATCTAAATCTTAAATCTAAACTAAATATAAACTAAATTAAATCTAAACTAAATCTCATCTAAACTAAATCTAAACTAAAAAATCTAAACTAACAAACCTAAATTAAATCTAAACTAAACTAAATCTAAACTCTAAACTAAATATAAACTAAATTAAATCTAAACTAAATCTCATCTAAACTAAATCTAAACTAAAAAATCTAAACTAAAAAACCTAAATTAAATCTAAACTAAACTAAATCTAAACTCTAAACTAAATCTAAAGTCTAAACTAAATAAACTAAATTCTAACCTAAAAAATCTAAATTAAAAACCTAAACTAAATAAACTAAATCTAAAATCTAAATTAAATAAACTCTAAACTAAACTAAAAATCTAATTCTAAAAACTAAAATAAACTAAATCTAAACTAAACTATACTAAATTCTAAATCTAAACTAAATAAGATCTTAAACCCTAAACCCTTAAACTAACCCTAAACCCTAAATCCTAAACCATAAACTCTAAACTATAATGTAAAATCTAAACTAAACTAAAAGCTAAACTGAATCTAAATCTAAACAATAAAAATCTAAACTAAATCTAAAAATATAAACTAAAAAACTAAACCCTAAACCCCAAACCCAAAAAACCTCAACCTGAACTCGATAAAACCTAAAAATAAAATAGATAAACCTAAACCTAAACCTAAATAAAATAAAAAATAAAATAAAAACCTAAACCTAACCAAACCTAAACCTAAAAATGAAATAAAATAAAAAATTAAAACTACTAAATAAAATAAATAAAAACTTTGATAGATGAAAATGAAGGTTTGATAGATGAATTTGTTTCTTCCGATTTGATCCCTACATCTTTGCCAGCTTTGATAGATGAAAATGAAGCTTTAATTGAAAATATTAATGAAGATATTAATGTTATGCATCATTCAAATTCAATGGGAATATGGTTTTAGTTCCTTGTGATAATTAAGTTGCAAAACTTGATTCTATTATTCAAGCCCAGGATGATTTAAATTCTCAAAAAGATTTAGTTTTCTCTAATAATTTGGGTAATGAAGAGGAATGGCTTGGTGTTCACACTTGCCTTCTCAATAAGTCTATTTCTACTCCCTCTCTTGCAATTCCCAATGCTCATTTGTCTTTAATAAACTCTAATGTTTTGGAAGAAGGAGAACTCACTTCTAAACAGGAGCTTTCTCCTAAATCTATGACTAATTTTACTAAGTCCTTCTCGGATGATGATTCATTGGGAAAAGAAAATCATTTCCAAACATATTATACCAAAAAGAGAAAAAATGTAAAAAATTGTCCTCCCAAATAGCCAACAAACATTAGATTTGCTGCGGGCTCCCTCTTCTCTCTTAATTAACCTTTTCTAAACCACATTTTATTTCTTTCTATTTAATTTTTTTTTTTGGAATGTTAGAGGGATCAGTACCCTAAAAACCAAAAATACCTAAAAGTTTAAACCATAAAAACCTAAACCTAAACTAAATAAAATCTAAAAATAAAATAAATAAACAACATAAACCTAAATAAAATAAAAAATTAAATAAAATAAAAACCTAAACTAAAACATAAAAATAAAATAAAAATAATAAAAACTAAACTAAAATAAAATAAATAAAGACCTAAACTAAACAAAAAAATAAAATAAACTTAAAAATAAAAAAGTAAAATTAAAACTAATCCTAAAATAAAAATAAAATAAACCTAAAATAAAATAAAATCAAAGTAAAACAAAAATCTAAACCTAAGAAATAAACCTAAAAATAAATAAAAAATAAAGCTTAAACACTAAACTTAAAAAAAAAAAACCTAAGCCAAAAATAAAAATAAAATAAACAAAATAAAATAAACCTAAACACTAAACTAAAATAAACTAAACTAAAATAAATAAAACCTAAACCTAAACTTAAATAAACTAAACCTAAACATAAATCTAAAATAAATAAAAAAAAAAACTAAAATGAAACCTAAACTAAAATTAAAAAATAAAACCTAAACCTAAAAAATAAAATAAAAATAAAACTTAACTAAAAATAAACCTAAAACTAAAAAATTAATTAAAATAAATAAACTAAAATAAAAAACTAAACTAAATAAAAATAAAAATAAAAAAGTAAAATAAACTAAAATAGGTTAAAAAACTAAACTAAATAAACCTAAACCTACTGGTTTACTTTATTTAAAAAAATAAAAATGATAAAATAACAATAATAAGTTAATAATAAAAAAACCCTAAACCTTAAAACTAACCCTAAACCCTAAACCCTAAATGCTAAACTGCAAACCCTAAACCCTAAAAAACCCTATACCCTAAACTCTAAACCATAAACCCTAAACCAATTCTAAACTAACATAAACCCTAATCTCTAAACTCTAAACTAACCCTAAACCCTAAACCCTAAACCCTAAACCCTAAAAACCTAAACCTAAACTAAATAAAACCTAAAATTAAAATAAATAAATAAACCTAAACTAAAATAAAATAAATAAATAAATAAAACTTAAACTAAAACTTAACCCTCAACCTAAACCTAAAAAACAAATAAAACAAAAACTTAAAACTAAACTAAAATAAAATAAATAAAAACCTAAACTAAACAAAAATAAAATAAAATATACCTAAAAATAAAAAACTTAAATAAAATAAAAATTGAACCTAAAATAAAAATAAAATAGACCTAAAATAATATAATAAAGTCTAAACTAAATAAAAACCTAAACCTACAAAATAAAAAAAAAACATAAAATAAATAAAAAATAAAACATAAACCTTAAACTAAAAAAAACTAAAGCTAAACCCTAAAAAACCATAAACTCTAAAGCCTAAACCCTAAAACCCTAAACCCTAAACTCTAAACCCTAAATCCAAAACCCTAAACCCTAAACTCTAAGCCCTGAACTACATAAACTAACCCTAAACCATAAACCATAAACCCTAAATGCTAAATCCTAAACTCAAAACACTAAACTAACCTAAGTCAAAAACCCAAAACCCAAAACCCTAAACTAACTCTAAACACTAAACCCTAAACCTTAAAATAAAATAAATAAAACCTAAAACTAAACCTAGAATAAACTAAACATAAACATAAACTTAAACTAAATAAAATAAAATAAACTAAAAATAAACCTAAACCAAAAATAAAAAATAAAATGTAAACCTAAAAACTAAAATTAAAATAAAACTAAACTAAAAAATAAACCTAATCCTAAAAAAGTAAAGTAAAAAGCATAACCTAAAATAAATAAACATAAAATAAATAATCTAATCTCAATAAAAATAAAAATAAACCTAAATAAAAATAAAAAAAGTAAAGTAAAATAAATAAATAAATATACTAAATAAACCTAAACCTACGGTTTACTTAATTTTAAAAAAATTAAAAAATTAAAAAAATAATAAAAGACCTTAAACCCTAAAACCCTAAACCCAAAATCATAAACCTTAAACCCTAAACCCTAAACCCTAAAACTAATCATAAACCTACAACCCTAAACCCTAAATGCTAAACCCTAAACCCTAAACTCTAAAAAATTGTAAACCCTAAACTCTTAAAAATACTAAACCCTAAACCTCACAACCCTAAACCCTAAACCAAAAACTCTAAGCCCTAAACTCAAAACTAATCTTAAACCATAAACTAAACTAACCCTAAACTTTAAACCTTAAAACCTAAAAACATAAACCTAAATGAAATAAAATGTATAAATAGAATAAATAAAAATACCTAAACCTAAATAAAATAAACAAATAAAATAAAATAAAAACCTAAACTAAAACCTAATCCTAAACCTAAACCTAAACTAAACCCTAAAATAAAATAAAATAAAAAAATAAAACTAAACTAAAATAATATAATTAAAAAACCTAAACTAAACTAAAAAAAATAAAATAAACCTCAAAATAAAAAACCTAAATAAAATAAAAAACTAAACCTAGATAAATATAAAATAAATGTAAAATAAATAAAAAACTAAACCTAAAAAGTAAACCTAAAAATAAAACCTAAAAATAAATAAAAGATAAAACCTAAACCCTAAACTAAAAAAAACCTAAACCTAAAATAAAACTAAACCTAAATCTAAACTAAATTAAATTAAACCTAAACCTAAACCAAAAATAAACTAAACCTAAACATAAACCTAAACAATATAAAATACAATAAACTAAAAAAAATTTTAAACCAAAATTGAAAAAATGAAACCTAAACCTAAAAAATAAAATAAAAATAAAACTAAACTAAAAAATAAACCTAAACTTAAAAACTAAACTAAAATAAATAAAAGAAACTAAATAAAAATAAAAATAAACCTAAATAAAAATAAAAAAAATAAAATATACTAAAATAAAAAAATAAATAAACTAAATAAACCTGAACCTACCGCTTTACTTAATTTAAAAAAAAATAATATAAAAAACCCTAAACCCTTAAAATCTTAAACCCTAAATCCTAAACCATAAATCCTAAACCATAAACCTTAAACACTAAACCAAAAAACTAACCCTAAACCATAAACCAAAAAAAAAACTAAACCCTAAACCTTAAATTCTAAACATTAAACCTTAGACCCTACATCCAAAACTAATCCTAAACCAAGAACCCTAAATCGTAAACCCTAAAAAAAAGACCTAGACTAAAACTTAACCCTAAACCTAAACCTAAACCTAAAAATAAAATAAAATTAAATAAAAATAAACTAAAATAAAATAAATAAAAACCTAAACTAAACTAAAAAATAAAATAAACCTAAAATAAAAAACCTAAATAAAATAAAAATTAAACCAAAAATAAAAAATAAAATAGGCCTAAAACAACATAAAATATAAACTAAATAAAAACTTAAACCTGAAAAATAAACCTAAAAATAAATAAATAATAAAAACTAAACCCTTAATTAAAAAAAACTTAAACTTAAACCCTAAAAACCCATAAACAGTAAACCCTAAACCCTAAACCTTAAAGCCCTCAACCCTAAACTTTAAACCCTAAACCCTAAAACCCTTAAACTAACCCTAAACCCTAAACACTAAACTAAAATTTAAAATCTAAATTAAATTAAAATTTAAACTAAATCTAAATCTAAACTATAAAAATCTAATCTAAATCAAAACTAAACTAAACTAAATCTAAAAATTTAAACTCTAAACGAAAAATCTAAACTAAAAAACTAAAATCTAAACTGAACTAAAAACTAAGCTAAAAAATCTAAACTAAACTAAATATCTAAACTATATCTAAACTAAAATCTAAAAATCTACACTCTAAACTTTAAACTAAACTAAACTAAATCTATACTAAACTAAAACTAAAATCTAAACTAAATCTAAAAATCTAATAAACTAAACTAAAAATCTATACTAAACTAAATCCAACCTCTAAAATCTAAACTCTAAACTAAATCTAAAAATTGAAACTAAATCTAAACTACATCTAAAAATCTAAATCTAAACTCTAAAACTCTAAATTTAAACAAAACTAAACTCTAAACTCTAAAACCAAATCTATAATCTAAACTAAACAAAACTAAACTAAATAAAAAAATATATACTAAATTTAAACTCTAAAATAAATAAAAATCAAAACCTAAAAAATCTAAAACTAAATCTAATGTAAATCTAAATTAATCTAAATCTAAACTAAATCTAAACTAAATAGTCTAAACTAAATCTAAACTAAACTAAATCTATACTCTAAACTAAATCTAAAATCTAAACTAAAAAAAGAAAAATCCATGAGTGGTAGTCTCAAGTCTAACTCCTCGTCCTTCTTGGCAACGACAACCTCCCCTTCAGGACAGTACTTTTGATGAGTTCAATATCAATAAGGGATAAGACTTATCTATTTTAGACCTTTATTGATATGGACTCATCCTCTGGACATGCCAACTCCTTCACAAGCTTGGATAAAGCATCTACTATCTCCTCGAGGAATCCTATAAATTGTAACCTCTGGGATTTGGGCTAACAGCTCCATTATGTACGTGTGTTAGTGATGGAGCCTAGGCTTTAAAACTTTATAAGACCCAGTGATTTGGTTGACCACTAATTGGGAATCCCCAAAGATGTAGATGTTTTGGATGCTTAGAGTAATGGCTAACTCTAGACCGGCAATCAGAGCCCCATATTTTGCTTGATTGCTAATGCAAGGATTGGACAGAAGGTATGAGAATCTCATCATGTCGAGGTCTAGAGTTAAGAGAACTATTCGTACCTCTAACTTTCCTAGAATAGTAGATTATGGTTCTTCTCCTTTTTGAGAAAAAGATGCACCATCAAAGTACATCTCCTAGTAGCGAATGCTAGTATCCCCTAAGTTCATGATTTGTTCATTGGGAAGATCATCATGAAACAGAGAGTCAACAGGAAGTGGGTGTGCTACTAAGAAATTTTGCTAGCGCTTGTCTTTTCACCACACTGAGGGATACGATTGTGATGTCAAACTATGAGAGGATCATGGACGATCGTGCCAATTGTCCAGATAGTATTGAGCGTGTCATGAGATATCGTAGTGGATTGATTCTAGAGATTAAGTTCACCTTATAAGAAAGCATGTAATGCCATAGCTTTTGGGATGCAAAGATTAAAGCAAGGAAATGCTTTTCAATGGGTGGATAATTAGTCTCAGTAGGGATTAGATGACGGTTGAGGTAGTAGAGTGCATTTTCTTCCCATTGTCATTAGCTTAAGCCAACAAAGCATCTAAGGAATTATTTAATGCAACAATATATAGTATGAGCATCTTGCTTGAGATAGGGGCTGATAGAACTGGCGGCATCATCAGATAATGCTTGATGTATTCAAAGGTGTGCTGGCACTTATCATCCCACTTAAACTTAGCATCCTTTTTAACAAGTACTGAGAATGGTTGGAATCTTCCTGATAGGTTGGATATAAAGCATCTTCGATATGTCAACCACCCTTAGAATGATCTGAGTTGAGTTAAACTTTTAGGGGGTAACATTTCTAATATTGCCTTGATCTTCCTCGGATCAATTTTGATTCCCTAGTGTCAGACAATAAACCCAAGGAATTTCTGTGAAGCTACTCTAAATGAACACTTAAGTGGGTTCATTTTGAGGTTAAACTATCTTAACCATTCAAAAACTACTCTCAAGTCAAAGAGATCTTTTTTTCTCTACTTTTGGCCACAAGATCATTTGACTTGATGATGATTGAGTTCGTCGAAGATTCGAGTCATGACCCACTGGTATATAACATCAACATTTTTAAGGCCAAAAGGCATGGCGTTATAGATATAGATTCTGATCGGGGTTCTATAAATAGTATTTCTTTCACCTTTAGAGGCCATATTTATTTGGTTATATCTAGATGAGCCATCCATGAAAGAGAAGACTGCATGAGATGAGGGAATATCAACCATCAGCTCTAATATTAGTAGTGGAAATTCGCATTTTGGACATACCTTATTTAGATCCCTAAAATCGACCTATATTAGAATTTGACCATACTTTTTCTTAACTAGCACGATGCTAGTTAAACAAGTATGGTAATTTTCTCTCCAAATGAAGCCAGCATAGATCAGTTTCTTGACTTCAGAAATGACTTACTATTAAATATCTAATCACATGCATCTAAGAGCTTGCTTAATAGGGTTAGCACTAGGCTTTATTACCAGTTTGTCTACGTTAGGAGACAAATAGAGCATCTCTTCAAAACTCTATGTGAAGCAGTCCTTAAACTCAGTATGGTGTTTATTTTTGAATGTGGAGGGTGGGGACACCAAGCATATCGTATGGGGTACTTATTGAAGTGATCGGGTATGACATTGAGGTATGACGTACTATCTCAAAAGATAGAGGCATCACCCTTCAATGGACCTAATCACCTAATAAAAACTCCAAAAGCGTGATGGGTATTTGAATATACCAGAGATTTTTATTCTACTTTACATGGATGAATAAAGTAGGGTTTATATTAAACCGTGTTCTAAAGTTCCCTATGGGGATGTGGTGTTTATTTTTCAATGTGGGACACCATGTAGATCTTATGGGGTACTTATTGAAGTGATCGGGTATGACATTAAGGAATGATGCACTATCTAAAAAGATAGAAATCATCACCCTATAATGGACCTAATCAGCTAATAAAGACTCCTAAAGCATGATGGGTCTTCGAATGTACAAGAGATTTTCCCCATACTTTATATAGAAAAGTAAAGTAGGGTTTATTTTAAGCTGGGTTTGTTAAGTTACCTATCACGGTAAGCCTTCATAGTTAATTACATCTTAAGAGGTGAAATCCCTTAAGAATATGTATGATTAAAGTAGAAATTAAAGTCTCCAAAGATTTTAAGGCTAGACTATCAATGATTTGGTTATGTTTAGAAAATCAAATGGGATTGTTCAAGGAGAAGACTTATTATCAAAGCCAAAGGGAATGAATAGGAAATGCTCATGATATTAGGAAACTTAGTAAACATTCTAATCTAACCTATAGTTGGTTTTTATGTATTTGAAGTTGAGAAGATCAATTTATTTAAAGTTGACATTTTATTAGAAAGCTATGACTTACAATCCAACAATACAAGATTGCGAAAATGCCTAAGAGGTGAGAATTTATGCTAGTAACATGAAGGAAATAGCTACCTCAGGTCCTAAATCAAGCGAGCTTTAGCATAAGCTAAAACATGACCTAAATCTAAGTGAAGATGGGTATAAGGTTTACCTCCACAAGGGAGAGTAAATCGCCCAACTGCTGGACTTATAGCCGCCTATAGTGGCTTCCTGCTAACTCCTCCTACGCTTTAAATTCATGTAGCCAAATCTTATGAAAATGCAAGATAATTGGGTTATTATTAATCAGAAAGAGACTAAAGTCCTTAAACCCACTCCCTAAGAGACTAGAGCATGAGTGGTATGAACAATAACTTAATCTAATGCAAAATCTTTTCAAATGTTATTTGAATTTTGACTCTTCATTTTGATAAAGGCCATAAGATTTCTTATGCTTAAATGCATGTTGAAATGAGACTATGGGCTAAATCAAAGAGAAAGATGTGTTTTCCACCATAGAGGAGACCCTCAAAGGTCAAGTCTTCCCCTATCATGCAAGGGATGGAAATCCTCTTTTAGTAAGAGTGAAATAATGTGATATGCATGTTGTTAGATATTCAACATTCAGCTAAGGGATTTGTAAATCATTTAATTATCATATTTAATGCCTAGGCATTTATTTTGAGGTTATGAATAATTTAAAACTTTACTTATGAGTTGTAGTTGGGCAGAAGATTTACTTTTCCCTAGGAGCCTAATCGCTTCTAGGCCACACATTAAAGCATTATTCATAAAAAAAACTATGAAAAGGTATGCCATTTGTAATGCACAAGCTAAACATAACATCAAACATTTTAAGGCTATGATGGATGCGTTTCTTAATTGTGCTTATTTTTTTCTTTTTGGCTAGTAGCATTTTGTGTGATTGTAACCATTCTTCTGAAGTTTGAATGCTCATATAATTTGTTTCCCCATATTCTTGTTTCATTCTATTGATTGAATTCTTCTTCTTTAGTTCTGATCTAGAGCATTTAGGCTTTTTGTTTTGGCTTTGATTGTTATAGTTATTCTCTTTAAGACTATTTCATTAATCTTTCTACTTGAGAATTTGTAAGGTGATTTTATTCCTCTTCAAGGATCTAGATCTTTTTGTTACTCTTGTGCAAGAGTATTTTGCTACTTGATATGTTTGAGGAGGACTTGAAATGGTTTTCATTATCTCTAGTTATTGCAAAGGGTGATTGACCTTAATTATCTACTGGTCTTTTACTAGTTCTCTTCATTGGCTATTGTCTCATCCAATGTTCATTTTTTCTTTAATTATTTTTATTTTTTGCCTTTTATTGTACTTAGATGGGGATTTAGCTCTTTAGGCTTCTTGTCGCTCTTAGAGCATTAGATCTTTGAGCTTTATCACCCTCAAGGACTTTGTAGCCCTATCTTTAGTTTAATAAAATTTTACTTTATTTTTGAAAAAAACCCTAAACCCTAAACCCAAAAAACCTTAAAACCTAAACCTAAAATTAAAATAAATAAAAAACCCAAACCAAAATAAAATTAAAAAAATAAATAAAATAAAAACCAAAATATAAACTAAATAAACTCTAAACTAAACTAAAAATCTAAATCTAAACTCTAAACTAAACTAAATCTAAACTAAACAAAACTAAACTAAATCTAAACTAAAAACTAAATGTAAAATCTAAACTAAATATAATCTAAACCTAAATCTGAACCCTAAAACAAAATCTAAACTAAATCTAAACTAACTAGATAAACTAAATCTAAAAAGTCTAAACTAAAATCTAAACTAAATCTAAAATCTAAAAATATTAACTTTAAAACCTAAACCTAAGCCATAAAAAACAAAAACATTACGCCCTAAACCCTAAACTGTAAACCCTAAACCCTAAAAGCCTAAACCCTAAACCCCTAAACCCTAAGTCCTAAACCATAAACACTAAACCTTAAACCCTAAACCCCCTAAATAAACACTAAACCCTAAACCCTAAACTAACTTAAACCCTAAACATTAAACCAACCTTAAACACTAAACCCTAAACCTTAAACACTAAACCCTAAAAACCTAAACCTAAACTAAACAAAACTTAAAAATAAAATAAATAAAAAAACCTAAACTTAAATAAAATAATAAAATAAAATAAAATAAATACCTAAACCTAAAAATAAAATAAAATAAAAAATATAAATTAAACTAAAATAGATTAAATAGAAACTTAAATGAAATAAAAAAATAAAATAAACCTAAAAATAAAAAACCTAAATAAAATAAAAATTGAATCTAAAATAAAAATAAAATACACTTAAAATGAAAATAAAATGAAACTAAATCAAAACCTAAAAATAAATAAAAAATAAAACCTAAACCCTATAACCTAAGCTAAACCCTAAAACCTAATAAATAAAAATTAAAACCTAAACCCTAAATTAAAAAAAAAACCTAAACCTAAAACCTAAAAAACCATAAATCTTAAACTCTAAACCCTAAACCCTAAACCCTATACTCTAAACTAAAATCTAAATAAAATATAAATCTAAACTTAAAAAATTTAAACTAAATCTAATCTAAACTAAACTAAACAAAATCAAAAAAATCTAAACTCTAAAGCAAAAAAAATCTAAACAAAAAAAATAAAATCTAAACTAAACTAAAAACTAAACTAAAAACTAAACTAAAAACATTTAAACTAAACTAAAAAATCTAAACTAAGTCAAAGCTAAACTAAATCTAAACTAAAATCTAAAAATAAAACCCCTAAACACTAAATTAAACTAAATCTAAACTAAAATAAAACTAAACTCTAAACTAAATCTAAAAATCTAGGTATGTAAACTAAACTAAAATAGAAACTCTAAAATCTAAAATCTAAACTAAATCTAAATTCTAAACTAAATCAAAAATCTAAACAAAATCTAAAAATCTAAATCTAAACTATAATCTAAACTCTAAAAGTCTAAATCTAAAATAAACTAAATCTAAACTCTAAAACTAAATCTTAAATTTAATTTAAACTAAATAAACTAAATAAAAATAAAATCTAAACTAAATCTAAACTCTAAAATAAATAAAAATCTAAACTTAAAAAATCTAATACTAAATCTAAACTTAATCTAAATTAAATCTAAACTCTAAACTAAATAAACTAAAATCTAAACTAAAAAATATAAACTAAAAACCTAAACTAAATAAACTAAATCTAAAATCTAACCTAAATAAACTCTAAACAAAACTAAAAATCTAAATCTAAACTCTAAACTAAACCAAACAAAACTAAACTAAATCTAAAATTTAATCTTAAATCTAAACCTTAAAAACAAATCTAATCTAAATAAACTAAATCTATAAACTCTAAACTAAAATCTAAACTAAACTAAAATAAAAAATTCTAAACTAAATCTAATATAAATCTAAAATCTAAAAAATTAGAACACTAAAACTTAAACCTAAACCCTAAAAAACCATAAACCATAAATCCTAAACCCTAAACTCTCAACACTAAAAGCCTAAACCCTAAACCTTAAACACTAAATCTTAAACCCTAAACCCTAAACACCCTAAACTAACCCTTAACCCTACCCTAAACCTTAAACCCTAAACTCTAAACCCTAAACTAACCCTAAACTAACCTTAAATCTTAAAAACCTTAACCTAAACAAACTAAAACCTAAAATAAAATAAAGAAAAAAAATTTAAATTTTAATAAAATAAAAATATAAAATAAAATGAAAACCTAATCTAAAACCTAAACCTAAACTTAAACTAAATAAAACCTAAAAATAAAATAAATAAATAAACCAAAATCTAAATAAATAAATAAATAAAATGAAAACCTTAACTAAAACCTAAACTTAAAGCTAAAGCTAAAAATAAAATAAATAAAAAATAATAACTAAACTAAAATAAAATAAATAAATGCCTAAATGAAACTAAAATTAAAATAAACCTAAAAATAAAAAACCAAAGAAAAACAAAAACTAAATCTAAAATTAAAATAAAATAGAGCTAAAATTAAATAAAATAGAAACAAAATAAAAACCTAAACTTAAAAAATAAATCAAAAAGTAAAACCTAAAAATAAATAAAAAATAAAACTTAAACCCTAAACCCTAATAAGTAAGAAATAAAACCTAAACCCTAAATTAAAAAAAAAAACTAAACTTATACCCTAAAAAACCATAAAACCTAAACCCTAAATAATATAACACTGAACCTTGAACCCTAAACCCTAAAGTAAACCATAAGCCCTAATAAATAGAAAGTAAAACCTAAACCCAAAATTAAAAAACAAAACCTTAACTTATACCATACAAAACCCTAAGCCTTAAACCCTAAACCTTAAACCCTAAATCGTAAACCCTAAAACCCTAAACTCTAAACTCTAAATCTTAAACCATAAGCCCTAAACCTCTTAAACTAACCATAAAACCAAACCGTAGACCCTAAACTCTAAACTAAAATCTTAAATCTAAACTAAACTAAAATATAAACTAAATTTAAATCTATACTTTAAAATTCTAAACTAAATCTAAACTAAACTAAATTAAATCTAAAAATCTAAACTCTAAACGAAAAATCTCAACTAAAATACTAAAATTTAAAGTAAACTAAAAACTTGCTAAAAAATCTAAACTAAACAAAAATCTAAACTAAATCTAAATTAAACTAAATTGAAACTAAAATCTAAAATTGTAAACTAAACTGAATTTTACTCTAAACTAAATATAAAAATCTAAAAATTTAAACAAAACTAAATCTAAACTCTAAAATCTAAAATCTAAAACTAAATCTAAAAATCTAAGCTAAATCCGAACTAAAATGTAAACTCTAAAACTCTAAATCTAAACTAAACAAAACTATAAACTCTATTACTAGATCTAAAATCTAAATTAAACTAAACAAAACTAAATAAAAATCTAAACCATAAAAATATAAAATTAAATCTAAACTAAACCAAATCTAAAATAAATCTAAAATAAATCTAAACTAAAATATCTAAACTAAATCTAAAGTCTAAACTAAATCTAAAATCTAAACTAAATAAACTAAAATCAAAACTAAAAAAACTTAAGCTAAAAACCTGAACTAAATAAACTAAATCTAAAATCTAAACTATTTAAACTCTAAACTAAATGAAAAATCTAAGTCTAAACTATAAACTAAGTTAAATATAAACTAAACTAAACTAAACTAAACTAAATCTAAACTAAACCAAAAAAAACTAAACAAAACTATATCTAACCTAAAAACTAAAACTAAAATATAAACTAAATAAAATATTAACCTAAATTTAAACCCTAAAACTAAATATAAACTAAATTTACACTAAACTAAATAAATGGTATCTAGAAACTCTAAACTAAAATCTAAACTAAACTAAGCTAAAAAATCTAAACTGAATCTAAACTAAATCTAAAAATCTCTCTAAACTCAAAAATAAACCTAACTAAAACCATAAACCCTAAACTAAGCCCTAAAACTAAAACCTAAACCCAAAACCTATCTAAACCTAAACCTAAACCCTAAACACTAAACCTCTATACCTTAAACCCTAAACCTAAACTCCCTAAATCCTAAACCTAAACCATAAACCCAAAACCCTAAACTAATAAACTAATTATAAACCCAAAAGCATAAACCCTAAACCCTAAACTTAAAACTAAAATCTAAAATCTAAATTAAACTAAAATTTAAACTAAATCTAAATCAAAAATCTAAAAATCTAAAATAAATCTAAACTAAAATAAACTAAATCTAAAAATCTAAACCCTAAACTAAAAAACTAAACTAAAAAACTAAAATCTAAACTAAACTAAAAACAAAATAAAAAAACAATCAAACAAAATTAAATCTAAACTAAACTAAATCTAAACTAAAATCTAAAATTCTAAACTCTAAACTCTAAACTAAACTAAACTAAACTAAATCTAAACTAAATTAAAATTAAACAATAAACTAAATCTAAAAATCTAAAAATCTAAACTTAACTAAAATCTAAACTAAATCTTAACTCATAATTAAATCTAAAAATCTATACTAAATCTAAAAATCTAAATCAGAATTAAAATTGAAACTCTAAAACTCTAAATCTAAATAAACTAAACACTAAACTCTAAAACTAAATCTAAAATATAAACTAAACTAAACTAAACTCAATAAAAATAAAATGTAAACTAAATCTGAACTCCAAAATAAATAAAAATCTAAACCTAAAAAATTTAAAAACTAAATCTAAACTAAATCTAAAGTAAATATAAAATAAAAAACCTAAATAAATCAAAACTAAACTAAATCTAAAATCTAAACTAAATAAAATAAAGTCTAAAAAAATAGAAATTAAAAACCTAAATTAAATTAACTAATTCTAAATCTAAAGTAAACCAAAAATATAAATCTAATCTCTAAACTAAAAACTAAATCTAAAATCTTTACTAAATAAAATCTAAACCTAAATCTAAACACTAAAACTAAATCTAAACAAAATAAACTAAATCTAAAAACTCTAAACTAAAATCTAAAATCTAAAAAAATCTGAACTCTAAAATTTAAACCTAAACCCTAAAAAACCATAAACCCTAAACCCTAAACTCTAAGCCCTACACCCTAAATCCTAAATCGTAAACCCTAAATGCTAAACCCTAAACCTAAACCCAAAACCCTCCTCCTCCCTCTTGCGCTCTCTCATTCTCTGGCAATCTTCAAATCCCTCTTGGTGGCATTCCCCCAATTGGGGATTGTAGTGGCTTTGGCTTCAATTTTGATCAATTTTAAAGGCTCGAATGGAATTTGGTTGTTTGCATGATGATTTATCATTGGCCATGGCTATGGTGGGTTCTATTCTTTAGCATCTCAAAATATGGTTGTTTCGGCTAGTGCATCTAACATTTTGGTGATTGGTGGGCCAAATGCTGCATCTTGTACTAAATATTTTAAGGAAGTGCTCTCTGGTAAGATTTCTCCATCTATTGATTCAATTAATCTCATTTCAACATCTTTAAGAGGTTTGCTGGCCATAATGTGCTCTGATGTGGACTTTGAAAAGTTGGCAAAACACTTTGAATTTTCTCTTATCGATAAATTTGCTTTGCATAATCCAAATTTGGATAAGATCCACTTTTTTTTTTATTATCACAAGCTTACGGGTGCCTTCTCGATTGGTCTTACTGACCCTTGGCATATCCTGATTCAACTTTCTAACGATCTGGATTGTTCATGTGTTTTTTTGTGTCATTCTTATTTCATCTTTATTTGTCAAATGTGTTTACTGAAGAGGTCACCCCTTTCTGACATTAAGGAGTAATCTCCTATTATCCCTTTGTGGTTATCTCTTCCTAATATGTGCATTCATTTTGTTACCCATCTTGTGCTTTTTACTATAAGGGCTTTATTTGGTCGGCCTTTGCAACTAGATCAAGTGACTGTTGAGTGATCTCGCCCTTTCTATGGCTCGGATCCTCATGGAATTAGACATAACTAGGAAAATACCCTAATGAAGTTTGGATTGGCTCTAACAAATATAGGTATTCGTAAAAGGTTGAATTGGAGAACCATCCAATTTTTTGTTCCCAATATAAAATACACGGTCATGATAATTCATAATGTTTTATTCTCTATCCCCACTTAAAAAAATGAATTCCTCAAAAAGAAAAAGTTGTCTCTACCCATAAGCCGATTCCTACTTATGTTTAGAAATCGGCCTCGAATCCAAAGGATGGTATGAAGGTTATTATTGAGGTTGATTCCTTGGATATTAGGGTTAATCCTTTTGAACATGTTTTGACTCCTAATGTTGGTAGGGATTCGACTGATATTCAAAATGGGATGGCTAATTTACCTCTAATTCCTTATTTGAATATGAATATTTATAATGCAAACAATAATAAATTCTCTAGGTTATTAGAAGATGATTATATTTCCTCTTATTCTATTCTTGCACCAATGCCAACTTTGATCGATGAAAATGAAGCTTTTATTGAGGATTTAAATGACGTCGAGCATGTTAAAAACATTTTTGATTCAGATTTTACTACTTATGCTATAAATGGTTCTAAATCATCACCATCTCTTATTTCTAATCTTGATATTTATGTTAATCCAACTTTCAACTAAATATGGATTTGGAAGATGGTGAACTCCCCTCCAAACAATTGGAGATTTCTCCTAAATCTATGACCAATATTACTAAATCTAACTCAGATGATGACTCTAGGGGAAAAGAAAATGGCTTCCAAACTTATCATGCTAAAAAGAAAAAAAAATATTTAAAATTTTCCTCCCAAATTGTCCAAAAACACTAGATCTACTGCGGCCTCTCACTCCTCTCTTAATTAACCTTTTTATTTTCCTTATGTTTTAGTTTCTTGTTTGTAATGTTAAAGGGATCGGCACCCTCTCTTTCATTATCTCATTAGAAATCTTTGCCACATTCATAATATTTCTCTTCTTATAATTTTGGTGCCTCTTATTCATGCTAATAAAATTAACCATGTTGCTAGAATGATCGATTTCAATAAATTTTTCTGTAATGTTAGTAATAAGATTTGGTTTTTTGGAATAATTTCAATGAGGTCTCTATTCTTCATGACTTTTATTAAGTTATTAATGCACAAATCTCGTATGGTAATCATTGTGTTTTGGGCTCTTTTGTTTATTCATCTTGTTATAGATCTAATAGAAATCTTCTTTGGGAAAATTTGAGAAATTTTGCTACCTTTGTCAATAAACCTTGGTTTGTTGGTGGTGACTTCAACACATTTTATTCTCTTCTAAATGAAGTGGTTGTTGCTCTCCAAATATTCATTCCATGGAAGATTTCTCCAATATGATCCTTGATTGTAATTTGATTGATATCGCCTTTAAGGGCTCTAATTATACTTTGTAAAACTCTAGACTTTGGCAAAAGTTGGATTGGATTCTTTTTAATACTCATTAGATTGCTCAATGGCCTATTACTTCTGTTGACCATTTAAGCAGAACCTTGTCAGATAATTCTAAAAAACCCCTCTCCTTTTAGATTTCAAAACATGTGCTCAAAGATATTGATTTTTTTATGTTGTGGCTAATAATTGGAAAGTTCCTTTACATCCTGATAACTTAATTATGGGGACGAATAGACTTTGGTTTATACTTAAAAGACTTAAACAAAATTTAGGTTGGTTGAATAAGCACTATTTTAAAAACCTTTTTTCTAATATTAAAGATATAAAAAAATTGGGTTGTGATATTGAAGTCACTGTTATGTCTGATCCTTCTAAAATTACTGATTTGACTGAGGCAAAAGATAAACTTGTTACCTTCCAAAATATGGAAGAGACTTATTGGCACCAAAAAGATGCTAGTAAACATATTACAGATGGTGACAGGAATACTAGGTATTTCCATGCTTTGGTTAATAAAAAGAGAGCTTTAAATAATATTTAAAAAATTAAAAATGATAATGGAGAATGGATTATGGAGAATAATGATATTAAAGAATCAGTTATTAATTACCTTAGAAATTTGCTTAATAAGAATTTCTCTTATGAAGCTATTTCTAAATTGCACTTGATTCCTTCTATTATTACTAATGATGATAATGATTTGCTTACCATTATGCCTAATGAAGAGGAAATTTTTAAAGTTATGAATAGCATGAACATAGATTTTGTGCTGGCCTAGAGGGTTTCACTACTCACTTTTTTCAAAAATGTTGGTTTGACATTAAAAATGATTTGATTGAGGCTGTGATTGATTTTTTTAGTGGTAATAATTTTCCTAGATATTTTTCTAGTACTTCTATTATTCTCATACCTAAGAAAGATAATCCAGACTATTGGAGTGATTTCAGACCTATTAGTCTTTGCACCTTCTTCAATAAGCTAATTTCCAAAATTCTTACCAACAAACTTAGTCCTTTACTTAATAGAATTATCTCTCTCAACCAAACTGGTTTTCTTAGAGGTAGTTCTATTTCTGATAATATTTTACTTGCCCAAGAATTAATTCAAGATCTTCATGCCAAGACTAGAGGTGGCAACATTCTTTTCAAATTAGATATTGCCAAAGCCTTTGATAACATCTCTTGGAATTTCCTTTTCTATATTATGAATTTATTTGGGTTTTCTGATAAATTTATTCTTCTTATTAAAATTGTATTAATAATGCTAGTTTTTTCTCTTGTTTAATGGGATCCTTTATCTCTTGCTTTATTTATTATTGTTGTTCAGTACTTATGTAGGAGCATCAATGATTTATTCTTAAACAATCATAGTATGTACTACAGAACTCTTGGTGGTCTTCTTGTTTCCCATTTAAGTTTTGCACGTGATTTCATTATTTTTTTGCAATGCTTCTATTCATCACATCAAGCATCTCAAGACTTCTTTAAATAAATTTATAGAGAAAGTGGCATTTCTATCAGTGATAACAAAAGCTATTTTATCACTTCCTCACGTATCTTCAATAATTAAATCAATCAAATCTTGCATATTACTAATTTTAAACATCAACACTTACCACTTAAGTACTTGGGTTCTCCGCTCTTTAAAGGACCAAAATGTTCCCATCTCTTTGACTAGTTAATTCAAAAAATTTCAAATAAAATTTTGGTTTTGTAATTCCATTTACTTTCCTTTTGTGGTAGGCTCACTATTCTTTCTAACTCAACCTCAATGCCTTTGATTCAAACTATTATCCCCATTAATGTTATCCTTATCAGAATTGATCGTTTACTTAAAATAAAATTTTTGGTTCCAATAAATCTACCAAAAGATTGCATTGGACATCTTGGCATAAATTTTGTGGTCCTTTGGGAAAGGTGCTCTTGGTTGCAAACCTATTCATGAAGCAATCACAACCTTCTCTTATAAGCTCTAGTGGAATTTTAGAAAAAAATGATAGCTTTTGGGCTAATTTTATGATGGAAAAAAATTCCAAGGTAAACACACCCTTAACTGTGCTTATAAAGTTGGTGACTCTCCGGTTTGAAAAGGCTTTGCTCCATTAAATGGGTTGTCAAATCATTAATATCTTGGGCTATTCAGTCGGGTTCTTCCTTCATTTGGCAAGACAATTGGATGGGCAATGGCTCTATTGACACCATTTTATGTACCCACTCTACTGTTGTTATTGAAGTTAATTCTTTTTGGCTTAATAATAATTGGAATGAAAGCAAACTTGAGAATTATATCCATATTTCCCTTTTTGAGACCTTTAGAAATGCCCCCATTTCTTCTAAGAAATCTGACCAAATTTTTTTTAAGCTTTCCTATAATGGTGACTTTGTTCTTAAAGAGGATTGGAATTTTATTTGAGATAAGAAGAACCCCTCTAATGTTTTTATTAAACTTTGGAACAATATCATTCGCATTTCATATTTGATTTTAGCTTGGAGGATTTTGAATAACTTTATTCCTGTGGACACTTTGCTCTGGACTAAGGGGTTTTACTTACCTTCAAAATGCTATTGTTGCTTTCATATTGAAATTGTAAATCATGTTTTTGTCAATGGTGCTATTGCTTATAAATTATGGTTTTGGTATGATGATTTATTTAATACCAATTATTTTCAGGGTTCTCTTTCTTTATATCAACTTCTTGATGTATGTTTCAAAAATACTGTGAAAGGTCATATCAAAGTTTTAATTGTTATTACCCTTATCTAGTTCATCTGGATGGATGGAAATGATGCTAAATATCATGGTATTCCTATGAGCCATAAAAGTATCCTAGCTAGAACTAAAGAAAAAATTCATGCTCTTTTTAATGCCAATCTTATTAGTAATATTCATTTTTGAGGTTATAAATTTGTGGTTAAAAAATTTGATATCATTCTACTTGAGTTCGACTCTTGTAAAGGTGCTAGGATTATCCATTGGATCAAGCCTAAAGACAATTTGATTAAAGTGAAAATTGATGGTTTTGATGCTTCCAATAAATATGGTTGTGGTGGTATCCTTAGGGATTCTAAAGATACTATCATTTGTGCTTTTGTCTATCCTCTCAAAGCCCTATCCTATCTATTGTGTTTTTATTAAACTAACCGTAAAGCCTAAACCCTAAACCCCCCTAAACTATATAAACCTAAACCTAAACTAAATAAAACCTAAAAATAAAATAAATAAATAAACCTAAACCTAAATAAAATAAATAATTAAAATAAAATAAAAACCTAAACCTAAACCTAAAAATAAAATAAAATAAAAAATAAAAACTAAAATAAAAGAAAATAAATGAAAACCTAAATGAAACTAAAAAAATAAAAAAACCTAAAAATAAAAAACCTAAATAAATTAAAAAACTAAATCTAAAATAAAAAAAAATAGACCTAAAATAAAATAAAATAAAAACTAAAGAAAAACTTTAACATAAAAAATAAACCTAAAAAATAAATAAAAAATAAAACCTAAACCATAAACCGTAAACCCTAATCCCTAAACCTTAAACCCTAAACTAAACCTTAAAACCTAATAAATAAAAAATAAAACCTAAACCTTAAAAAAACACAAACCCTAAACCCTAAACCTTAAACCCTAAACCCTAAAACACTAAACACTAAACCCTAATACCTAAACCTTGAACCCTAAACCCTATACTCTAAACTATAATAAATCTAAACTAAAATTTAAAAATCTAAACTCTACTCTAAACTAAACTAAATTAAAACTAAACTCTAAACTAAATCCAAAAATCTAAAAATCTAAACTAAACTAAAGTCAAAACACTAAAATCTAAACTAATTCTAAAAATCTAAATCTAAACTAAATTCTAAACTCTAAAACTCTAAAACTAAATCTAAATAAATAAAAAAAAACAAATAAACTAAATAAAAAATAAATAAAACTAACTAAATCTAAACTAAATTAACTAAATCTAAAACAAACTAAAATCTAAACTAAACTAAACTAAAACCAAACTAACTAAATCTAAATAAAATCAAAAATATACTAAAACCTAAACCCTAAAACCAAAAAAACCCTAAACCCTAAAACCTAAAACCCTAAACCCTAAACCCTAAACCCTAATTAAACCTAAACCTCAACTCAACCCTAAACCCCTAAAACTAAATAAACTAAAGAAACACTAAACCCTAAACTCTAAACCCTAAACCCAAAACCCTAAGCCCTAAACTATCCCTAAACCCTAAACCCTAAACCTTAAAAACCTAAATTGAAACTAAATAAAACCTAAAATAAAATAATTAAGAAAACTAAACCTAAATAAAATAAAATAGAAATAAAATATAATAAAAAAATAAAACTAAAAGCTAAAGCTAAACTTAAACATAAAAACAAAATAAAATTAAAAAGAAAAACTAAACTAAAATAAAATAAACAAAATACTAAATGAAACTAAAAAATAAAATAAACCTACAAAAAAAAATCCTAAATAAAATAAAAACTAAATCTAAAATATTAAAAAAATATACCAAAAATAAAATAAAATAAAAACTAAATAAAAAACATATAAATATAAAAAATAAATAAAATAAAAATAAAGCCTAAACCCAACTCTAAACCCCTAACTAAAAAAATAAAACCTAAACCCTAAATTAAAAAAATACCTAAACTTTAACCCTAAAAAACCATAAACACTGAACCCTAAACCCTAAACCCCTAAATCCTAAACCCAAAACCCTAAACGTTAAACCCTAAACTAATCCTAAACCTTAACCCCTAAACCTAAAACCCTAAATTCTAAACTAAAATTTAAAATCTAAACTAAATTAAAATCTAAACTAAATTTAAATATAAACTCTAAAGTCCTAATTTAAATCTAAACTCAACTAAACTAAATCTAAAAATCTAAACTCTAAACTAAAAACCTAAGTTAAAAAACAAAAAATAAAAATTAAATTAAAAATGAAACTAAAAAACTCTAAACTAAACTAAAAAATCTAACCTAAATCTAAACTAAACTAAAATCTAAAAATCTAAACTTTAAACTCTAAAATAAGCAAAATAAAATCTAAACTAAACTAAAACTAAACTCTAAACTAAATCTAAAAATCTAAATTAAACTAAAATATAAACTAAAATATAAATTCTAAACTAATTCTAAACTTAAACTAAAATCTAAAATCTAAACTAAAAATTTAAATCTAAACTAAAATCTAAACTCTAAAACTCTAAATCTAAACTAAACTAAACTCTAAACTCTAAAACTAAATCTAAAATCTAAACTAAAATAAAATAAATCAAATAAAAATAAAATCTAAACTAAATCTAAACTCTAATATAAATAAAAATCTAAACCTAAAAAATCTAAAACTAAATCTACAAACTAAATCTAAATTATACTAAATCTAAACTTAAAAATCTAAACTAAATCTAAAGTAAATTAAATCTAAATGCTAAACTAAATCTAAACTCTAAACTAAATAAACTAAAATCTAAACTAAAAAATCTAAACAAAAAAAACCTAAATTAAATAAACTAAATCTAAAATCTAAACTAAATAAACCCTAAACTAAACAAATAATCTAAATCTAAACTCTAAACTTAACTAAATCTATCCTAAACTAAACTAAACTAAATATAAACTTAAAAATAAATCTAAAATTTAAGCTAAATAAAATCTAAACCTAAATCTAAACCCTAAAATTAAGTCTAAACTAAAATAAATCTAAAAACTCTAAACCCTATAAACCAAACCCTAAAACCTAAACCCTAAACCCTAAATAAAAATATAAAATAAAATAAAACCTAAACTAAAACGTAAACTTAAAAATAAAAAATATATATAAAAGAAAAAGTAAATAAAATAAAATAAATAAAAACCTAAACTAAAAAATAAAATAAACCAAAAAATAAAAAACCTAAATAAAATAAAAACTAAATCTAAAATAAAAATAAAATAGGCCTAAAATAAAATAAAATAAAACTTAAAAAAACCTAAACCTAAAAAAAAAAACTTAAAAATAAAACAAAAAAATAAATAAAAATTAAAACCTAAACCCTAAACCCTAAACCCCAAACCTAAAACCCTAAACTAAACCCTAAACCCTAATAAATAAAAAATAAAACCTAAACTCTAAATTTTTTAAAAAAAATCTAAACCTAAACCCTAAACACTAAATCCTAAAACCATAAACCCTAAACCCCCTAAACAAACCCTAAACCATAACCCCTACCCTAAACTCTAAACTAAAATCTAAAATCAAAACTAAACTAAAATCTAAACTAAATCTAAATATAAACTCTAAACATCTAAACTAAATCGAAACTAAAACTAAACTAAATAAAATAAAAACCTAAGCTAAAACCAAAACCTAAACTTAAAAATAAAATAAAAAAACTACCAAAAAATTGAATAAATAAATCTAAACTAGTAAACCTTAAAATAAAACCTAAATAAAATAAAACTAAATCTAAAATAAATTAAAAAATAAACCTAAAATAAAATAAAATAAAAACTAAATAAAAACCTAAACCTAAAAAATAAACATAAAAATAAATAAAAATAAAACCTAAATTAAACCCTAAACCCTAATAAATAAAAATAAAACATAAACCCTATTTTTTTTTTAAAAGCCTAAACCTAAACCCTAAACTCTTAACCCTAAACCCTAAAACCCTAAATTCTAAACTCGAAAATCCAAACCCTTAAAACTTAATCCCTAAACCATTATCCCTAAACTCTAAACAAAAATTTAAAATCTAAACTAAACTAAAATATAAACTAAATATAAAACTAAACTCTAAAACTCTAAAATAAAATCTAAAATCTAAACTAAACTAAAATCTAAGCTAAATCTAAATCTAAACTCTAAAAATCTAAACTAAACTAAACTAAATCTAAAAATCTAAACTCTAAACTAAAAATCTAAACTTAAAAACAAAAAATTAATTAAACTAAAAATATCTAAACTAAACTAAAATCTAAAAATCTAAACTCTAAACTCTAAACTAAACTAAACTAAACTAAATCTAAACTAAACTAAAACTAACTAAAATCTAAAGTCTAAACTAAACTAAATCTAAACTCTCAAATCTAAAATCTAAACTAAATCTAAACTCTAAACTAAATTTAGAAATCTAAACTAAATTTAAAAATCTAAATTTAAATTAAATCTAAACTAAACTAAACAATAAACTCTAAAACTAAATCTAAAATCTAAACTAAGCTAAACTAAACTAAATAAAAATAAAATCTAAACTAAATCTAAACACTAAAATAAATAAAAATCTAAAAATAAATCTAAAAATTAAACCTAAGCTAAACTAATTCTAAACTAAATCAAAACTAAATCAAAATTAATAAATCTAAACTAAATCTAAACTAAACTAAATTTAAACTCTAAACTAAAAAATCTAAACTAAAAACCTAAACTAAATTAAGTAAATCTAAAATCTAAACTAAATAAACTCTAAACTAAACTAAAAATCTAAATCTAAACTCTAAACTAAACTAAACTAAAACTAAATCTAAAATCTAAACCTAAATCTAAACCATAAAACTAAATCTAAACTAAATCTAAACTAAATTTAAACTAAACTAAATAAATTAAATTTAAAAAATCTAAACTAAAATTTAAACTAAACTAAACTAAAAAATCTTAACTAAATCTAAACTAAATCTAAAATATAAAAATCTAAACTCTAAAACCTAAACTAAACCATAAAAGACCCTAAACCCTAAACCCAAAACCCAAAACCTTAAACCCTAAAACCCTCAACCCTAAACCCTAAATCTTAAACCCTAAAGCCTAAACACTAAACCCTCTAAACTAACCCTAAACCCTAGACCCAAAACTCTAAACCTTAAACTAACCTAAATCTTAAACCCTAAACCATAAACCTAAACCAAATCTAAACTAAACCCTAAACCTCTACCTAAAATCTAAACCTAACTAATAAAAAAAAAATAAAATAAATAAATAAACATAAATATAAGTAAAATAATAAAATAAAATAAAAATAAAAACTAAAACCTAAACCTAAATCTAAACCTAAAAATAAAATAAAATAAAAACTAAAAATTAACTAAAATAAAATAAATAAAAACCTAAAAGAAACTAATAAATAAAAGAAACCTAAAAATAAAAGATCTAAATAAAATAAAAACTAAATCTAAAATAAAAATAAAATAGTCCTAAAATAAATTAAAATAAAAACCTAAACTTAAAAAATAAACCTAAAATAAAACCTAAACACCAAACTCTAAGCACTAAACTAAACCCTAAACCCTAAACCTAAACCGCAAAACCCTAAACCCTAAGCCCTAAACCCACTAAACTAATCATAAACCCTAAACCTTAAACCCTAAACCCTAAACTCTAAACTAAAATTTAAAATCTAAATTAAACTAAAATCTAAACTAAATATAAATCTAAACTCTAAAAATCATATACTAAATCTAAACCAAACTAAACTAAATCTAAAATTCTAAACTCTAAACTAAAAATTTAAACTATAAAACAAAAATCTAAACTAAATAAAAAACTAAACTAAAAAATCTAAACTAAACTAAATCTAAACTAAAATAAATGTAAACTAAAATCTAAAAAAATCTAAACTCTAAACTTTAAATGTAAACTAAAACTTTTAAAAATCTAAAATATTTTAATGGAGCTCTTTCTGGAATGGATTCTCCTTCTTTTCCCTCTATGAATTTGGTTCAATCAACATTTAAAGGTGTTCCTCTTATTTTAATTTCAGATTTTGATATTAAAAAGCTTGCAAAGCCATTTGCCTTTTCTTTGGTTGGTAAATATTTTTTCAGGCGCACTAGAATAGAAGACATCGCATTTCATAGTCTTAAAATCTTTTCTATTGGCTTAATTGATGCTAGACATATTTTGATAAATTTATCAAATGACCTAGATTATAAAAGTTTTGCTAGACGATCTTATTATGTTTATAATTGTCGAGCCTTCTTAATTGGACACCTCTTTTGATGTTAATGAGGAATCTCTATCTATGTGGATTTCTACCTAACATGCTTATTCATTTTGTCACTCATCAAATTCTTCATGCCATTAGTTTGATATTTGGGCATCCTTTACAAGTGGATCGCCACATAAACTCAGAATAGATTGACATTACAAAAAAATACCCTAAAGAAACTGATTGGTTCTAATAATTATAGTTTTTTAGAAGGTGGAATTTGAAAATCTTCCTATTTTTGCAATCATTGTAAAATTCATGGTCATGTTTTTATGATTCCATCCTTATTTAAGAAAAAAGAAAGTTGATAAAGTTTCCTCTCTTCAAGTCGATAAAGAGTATTCTTTACATGATCCTAAAGCTACTCTTGTGTTTCTTGGTGACAAAACTAATCTTTGTAATAATCACTCTTTAAGACTTTAAATAATTTGTAATTTTAATTTTAATTATCTCTTTCGGGATTGATTATTGCGCTTTTTTTCATGAAAGTTTAATTGATAACTTGAGTGCTTCTCTCTTTGAAAAGAGGGAGGTTTTTGACCTGGATTTGTTGGATACTAATAATATTGATAATTAGCAACTTAATAAATCATTTTTTGCTCCTTCTTCGGTCTATTATTCTAAAATGCAACCTAACCCAAACTTTTCTAATTGATTTTCTTTAGATGATGTTGAATGTTCTCCTAAACAGTTGATTATTACTTATGATCCTTAATGTTTTTATTACACCTCTGAATCTTTTTCGAATTATGATTTTTTCGATAAAGGGCAAGGTTATAAAATTATTTATAAGAAAAAGAAAAAAAAAGAATGTTAAGATTTATGTCCCTCATAATTTATCGAGGGTCACTAGTTCTAAATCTTCTTGTAAATAATCTTTGTTATTTTCTTTTATGAATATTGGTGGGTGAGATGGTTTTTGCTATGGTTGGCTTTTCTATTATAGTTATTTTGGTTCTCTGGTCTTGATTTTGGTTTTGTACTTGGTTGGTTGCCTTGCATGACTTATTCCTAAATATTTATTGAGGCTTTATAGCTATTTTTGTGGGTTGCCTGTGTTGTTGATTGTTATTTGGTTATTTCTCATAGCTTGTGTTTGTTTTATTATTCTTATGAGCTTGGCCTTCTATTGGAGCCCTTTGTTTTGTAGGTTGTTTTATTTTGTTTTAATTTCTAGTCAGGTTTTCTTGTTCATAGTTGGTTTAGGGTTGTTTGTTGGTTTTACTTTTAGGGATCAAGTGCTGATTTCTTTTATTCACCTTTTTTGGTTTTTTAATTTTCAACTATTTGTCTCTGGTTTTTTGGTCTATGTCTCCTTTGTACTTCTTTCTATGATTTTTCCTTTCCTAAGTGGTTGGATTGATCTTATTTATGGTGGTTGTGTTGTTTTGTGTCCATTTTGTTTTAGTCTAGATTTTCTATGATTCTACCCTTCCTTATTTTCCTCTGGCTCGTCTATTTTCCTACTGAGTATCTATCTAGTGGTTTTATACATGATGGATTTGTTTCTTAATTATGCTTATTTTTTTTTTAATTTTGTGTGATTGTAACCCTATTAAGTTTGATGCTAACATAATTTATTGCCCTTATTCTTCTTTCATCCTTGATTGAATTCTTCTTCTTTAGTTATGAGCCTTTAACTTTTTTTTTTAATAAATTTTATGACTATTTCATTAATCTTTCTAGAATTGGTGATTTTATTCCTAGATCTAGATCTTCTGCTTTCTCTTGGCAAGAGTATTTTGCTACTCTAGGAGGACTTGAAATGGTTTTCATAATCTTTAGTTATTGCAAAGGAGATGGACCTGATTATCTAGTCTTTTACAAGTTCTCTTTTTTGGCTATTATCTCCTTCAATGTTCATTTTTTCTTTAGTTGATTTTATTTTCTACCTTTATGGTACTTAGATGAGGATTTAGCCTTAGTTCTTCCTCTTAAAGCATTAGATCTTAAGCTTTATCCTCAAGGACTTTATCCCTTTCTTTAGTTTAATAAAATTTCTTTTGTTTTATAAAAACCTAAACCCTAAACCCAAAAAAAACCTAAAACCTAAACCTAAACTAAATAAAACCTAAAACCCTAAACCTAAATAAAATAAAATAAAATAAATTCTAAACTAAACTAAAAATCTAAATCTAAACTCTAAACTAAATTAAATATAAACTAAACTAAACTAAATCTAAACTAAATATAAATCTAAACTAAATACTAAATTTAAAATCTATACTAAATAAAATCTAAACCTAAATCTAAACCTTAAAAAAAAATCTAAACTAAATCTAAACTAAACTAAATAAATTAAATCTAAAAACTCTAAACTAAAATCTAAACTAAACTAAAACTAAAACTAAATCTAAATAACCAAACTAAATCTAAACTAAATCTAAACTAAATCTAAAATCTAAAATCTAAACTAAACTAAACCTAAATCTAAACCTAAAACCTAAAATAAAATAAATAAAACTAAAACTAAACCTAAAAAATAAACCTAAAATAAATAAAAAATAAATAAATAAACCTAAATAATAAATAAAAAATAAACATTAAACCTAAACCCTAAAAAACCATAATCCTAAACCCTAAATCCCAAAACACTAAACCCTAAAACCTAAACTCCCTAAATTAACCCTAAACCCTAAACTCTAAACTAAAATTAAAATCTAAACTCTAAAATAAACTAAATATAAAACTCTAAAAATCTAAAGTAAATCTAAACTAAACTAAATCTAAAAATCTAAACTCTAAACTAAAAATCTAAACTAAAAACTAAAATCTAAACTAAACTAGAAACTAAACTAAAAAATTCTAAACTAAATCTAAAGTTAAATCTAATAAATCCAAACTCTAAACTCTAAACTAAATTAAACTAAATCTAAACTAAACTAAACTAAAACTAAACTCAAAACTAAATATAAAAATCTAAAAATCTAAACTAAACTAAATTCTAAACTCTAAAATCTAAAATCTAAACTAAATCTAAAATCTAAAATAAATCTAAACTAAAATCAAAACTCCAAAACTCTAAATCTAAACTAAACTAAACTCTAAACTCTAAAACTAAATATAAAATCTAAACTAATGTAAACTAAACTAAAAAAAAAATAAAATCTAAACAAAATCTAAACCCTAAAATAAATAAAAATCTAAACCTACAAAATCTAAAACTAAAAATAAACTAAATCTAAACTAAATCAAAACTAAAAAATATAAACTAAATTTAAACTGTAACATAAATCTAAAATCTAAACTTAATAAACTAAAATCTAAAATAAAAAATCCAAACTATAAGCCCTATACTTAATAAACTAAATCTAAAATCTAAACTAAATAAACTCTAAACTAAATAAACTCTAAACTAAACTAAAAAATCTAAATCTAAATTGTAAACTAAACTAAACTAAACTAAACTAAATAAATCTAAAATCTAAAATAAAATAATACCTAAATCTAAACCCTAAAACTAAATCTAAATTAAACTAAATCAAAACTCTAAACTACTAAATTTAAAAATCTAAATTCTAAACAAACATAAACCCTAAACCTAAACCTAAACTAAACCCTAACTAAACCTAAACCTAAACCTAAACCTAAATCAAATCTAAACCCTAAACCTAAACCCTAAACTAAATAAATCCCTAAACTTAAATCTAAACTAAAACTAAACTAAATTATCCTAACCCTATACAAACACTAAACCCTAAACTAACTAAATAAAACTAAAATAAAATAAGCTAAACCAAATATAAAAAAAAAACATAATAAACTTAAAAAATAAACTAAATAAAAATAAAAACTAAACTAAAATAAAATATATAAAAACCTAAAAGAAATTGAAAAAAAACAAAATAAACAAAATAATAAAAAACCAAACTAAAATAAAAATTAAATCTAAAATAAAAATAAATTAGAGCTAAAATAAAATAAAATAAATATTAAATTAAAACATAAACCTAACAAATAAACCAATAAATAAAACCTAAACCCTAAACCCTAATAAATAAAAAATAAAACCTAAACCCCAAATTAAAAGGAAAAAAAACCATAAACCTATGCCCTACAAAACCATAAACCCTAAACCCTAAAAAATAAACTCCCTAAACTAACCCTAACCATAAACCCTAAACCCTAAACTCTAAACTAAAATCTATAAAACTAAAAAATCTAAACTAAATCTAAATTTAAACTCTAAAAATCTAAACTAAACTAAACTAAATCTAAAAATCTAAACACTAAATTAAAAATCTAAACTAAACTAAAAACTAAACTACAAATAATCTAAACTAAATCTAAACTAAAATCAAAAATATAAACTCTAAGCTAAACTAAACTAAATCTAAATAAAACTAAAAAAATTTGTAAACTAAATCTAAAAATTTAAAAATCTAAACTCTATCTCTAAAATGTTAATAAAATCTAAACTCTAAACTAAACCTAAAAATTGAAACTAAATTTAAAATAAATTAAAAAATTTAAATATATACTAAAATCTAAACTCTAAAACTCTAAATCTAAACTAAATTAAACTCTAAACTCTAAATCTAAAATCTAAAATCTAAACTAAACTAAACTAAACTAAATAAAAATACAATCTAAACAACATATAAACTCTAAAATAAATAAAAATCTAAAACTAAATCTATAAATTAAATCTAAACTAAATTAAATCTAAACTAAATCTAAATTAAACTAAATCTAAAATCAAAACTAAAAAAACTTAAAATTCTAAACTAAAAACCTAAACTAAATAGACTAAATAAAAAATCTAAACTAAAAAAACTCTAAACAAAACTAAAAATTTAAATTTAAACTCTAAACTAAACTAAAAATCTAAATCTTAACTCTAAACAAAACTAAATCTAAACTAAACTAAACTAAACTAAACTAAACTAAACTAAATCTAAACAAAATACTAAATGTAAAATCTAAACTAAAGAAAATCTAAACTTAAATCTAAATCATAAATCTAAATATGAACGAAATCTAAACTAAACTAAATAAACTAAATCTAAAAACTCTAAACTAAAATCTAAAATTTAAAAAAAAATCTAAACTCTTAAACCTAAACCTAAACACTAAAAAACCATAAACCCTAAACACTAAAACCCTAAACCCAAAACCCTAAACCCTAAACCCTAAAGCCTAAACCCTAAACCCTAAAGCGCCTAAACTAACCCAAAACCTTAAACCCTAAACCCTCAACCCTAAATTAACCTAAACTCGAAACCCTAAATTGTAAACCCTAAACCCTAAACACAAAACCCTAAATCCTAAACCCTAACCCTAAACCCCCTAAACCCTAAACTATCCCTAAACTAACTAAAAACCCAAAACCCAAAACCCAAAACTTTAAACTAATATCTAGAATCTAAACTAAATTTAAATCTACAATCTAAAAATCTAAACTAAACTAAACTAAATCTAAAAATCTAAGCTCTAAACTAAAAATCTAAACTAAATTAAAAGCTAAACTAAAAATACTAAACTAAACTAAAAATCTAAACTAAATCTAAACTAAACTAAATCAAAATTAAAATATAAAAATATAAACTCTAAACTCTAAACTAAACTAAAACTAAACTTTAAAACTAAAGTAAATAAAAATCTAAAATCTTAACTAAATCTAAACTCTAAACTACATCTAGAAATATAAACTAAATCTAAACTAGATCTAAAAATCTAAATCTAAACTAAAATTTAAACTCTAAAACTCTAAATCTAAACTAACCTAAATTCTAAACTCTAAACTATAAAACTAAATTTGAAATCTAAACTAAACTTAACTAAAATAAATAAAAATAAAATCTAAACTAAATCTAAACACTAAAATAAATAAAAATCTAAACCTAGAAAATCAAAAACTCAATCTAAAACTAAATCTAAATTAAATATAAACTAGACTAAATCTAAACTAAGTCTAAACTAAACTAAATCTAAACACAAAACTAAATCTAAAATCTAAACTAAAAAAACTAAAATCTAAACTAAAAATCCAAACTAAATAAATTATATTGAAAATCTAGACAAAATAAACTCTAAACTAAACTAAAAATCTAAATCTAAACTCTAAACTAAAGAAAATCATAAGTAAACTAAACTAAACTAAATCTAATCTAAAAATTAAATCTAAAATATAAACTAAATAAAATCTAAACCTTTATCTAAGCCCTAAAACTAAATCTAAAACTCTAAACTAAAATCTAAAATCTAAAATCTAAAAAATCTAGACTATAAAACCTAAACCTAAACCTTAAAAAGCCATAAACCCTAAACCCTAAACCCAAAACCCTAAACCCTAAACCCTAAAATCCTAAACCTTAACCTCTAAAACTTTAAACCTTACACCCTAAAACCCCTAAACTAACACTAAACCCTAACCCATAAAATCCCTAAACTAACCTTAAACCCCTAAACTAACCATAAACCCTAAACCCTAAACCCTAAACCCTAAAACCTAAACTCTAAACCTTAAACTAACCCTAAACCTAAACCACCTAAACTAACCTTAAACCCTAAACCCTAAACCTTAAACCCTAAAGTCTAAACCCTAAACCCTAAACCTAAACGAACCTAAACCCTAAACCCAAAACCCAGAACTATCCCTAAACCTTGAACCCTAAAAATCTAAACCTCAACTAAATAAAATATATTAAAAACCCTAAACCTAAATAAAATATAAAAATAAAATAAAATCAAATCAAATCCTAAACTAAAAAACCTAAACCTGAAAATAAAATAAAATAAAAAATAAAAACTAAACTAAAATAAAATAAATAAAAACTTAAACTAAAACCTAAACCTAAACCTAAACTTGAAAATAAAATAAAATAAAATAAAAACTAAACTAAAATAAAATAAATAAAAACCTAAATGAAACTAAAAAATAAAATTAACTTAAAAATAAAAAAACTAAATAAAATTAAAACTAAATAGAAAATAAAAATAAACTAGACCTAAAAGAAAGTAAAATAAAAACTAAATAAAAACCTAAACCTAATAAAATAAACCTAAAAATAATTCAAAAATAAAACCTAAACCCTAAACTCTAATAAATAATAAAATAAAACCTAAACCCTAAATTAAAAATTAAAAACTAAACCTAAACCTTGAACTCTATACCCCCTAAACTAACCCTAAACCCTAAACCCTAAGCCCTAAACTCTAAACTAAAATCTAAAACTTAAACTAAACTAAAATCTAAACTCTAAACTCTAAAATATAAACTAAATCTAAACTCTAAACTAAATCTAAAAATCTAGACTAAATCTAAACTAATCTAAACTAAAATTTAAACTCTAAAACTCTAAATCTGAACTAAACTAAACTCTAAACTCTAAAACTAATTCTAAAATCTAAAGTAAATTAAACAAAACTAAAAAAAATAAATTCTAAACTAAATCTAAACTTTAAAATAAATAAAAATCTAAACCTATAAAATCTAAAACTAAATCTAATAACTAAATCTAGACTAAATCTAAACTCTAAGCTAAATCTAAAATCTAAACTAAATAAACTAAAATCTAAACTAAAAACATAACTTAATAAATTGAATCTAAAATCTAAACTAAATAAACCCTAAACTAAACTAAAAATCTAAATATAAACTAAATAAAAAAAAAAAAAAAAAAAAAAAAAAAAAAAAAAAAAAAAAAAAAATCTAAAAACTAAATCTAAAACTAAAACTAAACTAAACTAAAATCAAAATCTCTAAAAAATCTAAAATAAAAATAAACTAAATAAACCTAAACTTTAAACCTTAAACCTAAACACTAAATCCTAAACCCTAAACCCTATACCCTAACCCCTAAACCCTAAGCCCCTAAGCTAACCCTAAACCCTAAAAACTAAAACCTTAAACCCTAAACCCTAAACCCTAAACTTTAAATCCCCTAAACTAACCCTAAACACTAAACTAACCTAAACCTTACACCCTAAACTAACCGTAAACCCTAAACCATAAACCCTAAACCCTAAACCCTAAAAGCCTAAACCTAAACTAAATAAAAACTAAAAATATGATAAATAAATAAACCTAAACATGAATAAAATAGAATAATAAAACAAAATAAAATCCTAAACTAAAACCTAAACTTAAACCAAAACCTAAAAATAAATTAAAATAAAAATAAAAACTAAACTAAAATAAGATAAATAAAAACCTAAATGAAGCTAAAAAATAAAATAAACTTAAAAATAAAAAACTAAATAAAATAAAAACTAAATCTAACATAAAAATAAAATAAACCTAAAATAAAATAAAATAAATACTAAATAAAAACTTAAACATAAAAGATAAACCTAAAAATAAATAAAAAATATAACCTAAACCAGGAACCCTAAACCCTAATAAATAAAAAAATAAAACCTACATCCCAAATTTTTTTTAAAAAAAAACTTAAACCTAAACCCTAAACCCTAAACTCTAAACTCTAAATAAAATCTAAAATCTAAACTAAACTAAAATTAAAACTAAATCTAAACCTAATCTCCAAAAATATAAACAAAATCTAAAAATCTAAACTCTAAACTAAAAAACTAAAATCTAAACTAAACTAAAAATAAAATCTAAACAAAATCTAAACTAAACTAAATCTAAACTAAATTCTAAGAATCTAAAATCTAAATTCTAAACTAAACTAAACTAATTCTAAATTAAACAAAAATTAAACTCTAAATTAAATCTAAAAATCTAAACTAAACTAAATCTAAACTTTAAAATGTAAAAGCTAAACAAAATCTGGACTATAAGCTAAATCTAAACTAAATCTGAAAATCTAAATCTAAACTAAATTCTAAACTCTAAAACTCTAAATCTAAACTAAACTAAACTCTAAACTCTAAAACTAAATCTAAAATCTAAACTAAACTAAACTAAATAAAAATAAAATCTAAACTAAATCTAAACTCTAAAATAAATAAAAATCTAAACCTAAAAAATCTTTAATTAAAAAAAGTAAATCTAAACTAAAAATTCTAAAATAAATCTAAACTAAATTAAATATAAATTCTAAACTAAATCTAAAACTAAACTTAATAAACTCTAAACAAAATGTAAACTCTAAGCTAAATCGAAACTCTTAACTAAATCGAAACTCTAAACTAATTATAAAAATCTAAACTAAATCAAAACTAAATCTTAAAATCTAAATTTATACTAAAATCTAAACCCTAAAACTCTAAATCTAAACTAAACTAAACTCTAAACTCTAAAACTAAATATAAAATCTAAACTAAACTAAACTAAACAAAATAAAAATAAAATCTAAACAAAATCTAAACTCTAAAATAAACAAAAATCTAAACAAAAAATCTAAATGAAATCTAAAAACTAAATATAAACTAAATCTACACTAAACTAAATCTAAACTTAATCTAAAGTAAATGTAAACTCTAAAGTAAATCTAAAATCTAAATTAAATAAACTAAAATCTAAACTAAAAAATCTAAACTAAAAACCTAAACTAGATAAACTAATTCTAAAAACTAAACTAAATAAACTCTAAATTAAACTAAAAATCTAAATCTAAACTCTAAACTATACTAAAAGTCAAATTCTAAACTCTAAACTAAACTAAATCTAAACTAAAAACTTAGTTTAAAATCTAAATTAAATAAAATTCAAACCTAAATCAAAATAATAAAACTAAATATAAACTAAGCTAAAGAATCTAAATCTAAAAACTATAAACTAAAATATAAACAAAACTAAACTAAAAAATTGAAACTAAATCTAAGATAAATCTAAAATCTAAAAATCTAAACTCTAAAACCTAGACCTAAACCCTAAAAAACCATAAACTGTAAACCCTAAACCCTAAATCCTAAACCTTAAACCCTAAACCCTAAGCCCCCTAAACTGACTCTAAACCCTAAACCCTAAACTAACCCTAAACCTTAAACCCTAAACCCTAAACAACAATCCTTAAAAACTTAAACCTAAAAAAAACCTAAATCAGAATAAATAAATAAATAAAATAAAAACCTAAACCTAAACCTATAAATAAAAAAATTTAAAATTAAAGCTGAACTAAAATAAAATAAATTCAAACTTAAACCAAACTAAAACATAAAATAAACATAAAAATAAAAAACCTAAATAAAATAAAAACTAAATCTGAAATAAAAATGGAATAGACCTAAAATAAATAAAATAAAAACTAAATAAATTTTAAACCTAAAAATAAATTAAAAATAAAACCTAAACCCTAAACCCTAAATTAAACCCTAAACCCTAATAAATAAAAAATTAAACCTTAACCCTAAATTAAAAAAAATTTTAAACCCTAAATTAAAAAAAATTTTAAACCCTAAATTAAAAAAAAAAACTAAACCTAAACCTAAACCCTAAAAAACCCTAAACCTTAAACCCTAAACCTTAAATGCTAAAACACTAAACCCTAAAACCCTAAACCCAAAGCCCCCTAAACTTAACCTAATTCCTAAACCCTAAACTTAAACTCTAAACTAAAATCTAAAACCTAAACTAAACTAAAATCTAAACCAAATCTAAATCTAAAATCTAAACTAAATCTAAACTAAACTAAACTGAATCTAAAAATCTAAACTCTACACGAAAAATCTAAACTAAAATACTAAATTCTAAACTAAACTTAAAACTAAACTAAAAAAAATCTAAACTAAACTAAAATCTAAATTAAATCTAAATAATACTAAATCTAAATAAAAATTTAAAAATATAAAATCTAAACTCTAAACTAAACTAAAACTAAATATTAAATTAATTCTAAAAATTTAAAAATTTAAACTAAACTAAATGTAAACTCTTAAATCTAAAATCAAAACTAAATCTAAACACTAAACTATATCTAAAAATCTAAATGTAAATAAAAATTTAAACTCTAAAACTCTAAATCAAAACTAAACTAAACTCTAAACTCTAAAACTAAATCTAAAATCTAAACTAAACTAAACTAAACTAAATAATAATAAAATCTAAACTAAATCTAAATTCTAAAATAAATAAAAACCTAAACCTAAAAAATCTAAATTGAAAAATGAAATCTAAACTAAACTAAATCTAAACTAAATTTAAACTTTAAACTAAATCTAAATCAAAACTAAATAAATTAAAATCTAAACTAAAATATCTAAACCGAAAACCTAAACTAAATCTGAAAGTTAAACTAAATAAACCCTAAACTAAACTAAAAATCTAAATCTAAACTCTAAACTAAACTAAATCTAAACTAAACTATACTAAATTAAACCAAATCTAAGCTAAAAATAAAAACTAAAATCTAAACTAAACTAAACAAAAAAATCTAAACTAAATATAAACTAAATCTAAATCTAAACTCTAAAACCTAAACCTAAACCCTAAAAAATTATAAACCCTAAACCCTAAACCTTAAAACCATAAACCCTAAACCCTAAAATGCAAACCCTAAATCCTAAACCCTAAACCCTAAACCCCCTAAACTAACCTTAAACCCTAAATTGTAAATGTTAATCTTGAAAAATCTAAACTAAATTAAAATCTGAACTATATCCAAATCAAAACTCTAAAAACCTAAACTAAATCTAAACTAAACTAAACTTAACTTAAAATCAACTCTAATTAAAAAATCTAAACTAAAACTAAAACTAAACTAAAAAACTAAACTGAAAACTAAACTAAAAAAATTAAACTACACTAAAAATCTAAACTAAATCTAAACTAAAATAAATCTAAACTATAATCTAAAAATGTAAACTCTAAACTCTAAACTAAACTAAACTAAAGTAAATTTAAACTAAACTAAACTAAAGTAAATTTAAACTAAACTAAAACTAATCTCTAAACTAAATCTAAAAATCTAAAAATCTAAACTAAACTAAAGTCTAAACTCTAAAATCTAAAATCTAAACTAAATAAAAAAAATCTAAATCTAAACTAAAATCTAAACTCTAAAACTCTAAATCTAGACTAAACTAAACTCTAAACTCTAAAAACAAATCTAAAATATAAATTAAACTAAACTAAACTAAATAAAAATAAAATCTATACTAAATCTAAACTCTAAAATAAATAAAAATCTAAACCTAAAAAATATAAAATTCAATCTAAAAGCCAAATCTAAACGAAATCTAAACTAAACTAAATCTAAACTAAATATAAATAAAATATAAACTAAAAAATCTAAACTATTTCTAAACTCTAAACTAAATCTAAAATCTAAACCAAATAAACTAAAATCTAAATTAAGAACCTAAACTAAATAAACTCTAAACTAAACTAAAAATCTAAATCTAAACATAAAACTAAACTAAATATAAACTAAACTAAATTAGGTCTGAACTAAAAACTAAATCTAAAATCTAAATGAAATAAAATCTAAACCTAAATCTAAACCCTAAAATTAAATCTATATTAAATCTAAACTTAACTAAATAAATTAAATCTAAAATTGATAAACTAATATCTGAACTAAACTAAATAAAAAAAAATCTAAACTAAATCTAAATATAAAATTCTAAACTCTAAAACCTAAACACTAAAAAACTTTAAACCCTAAATCCTAAACCCTAAAACCCTAAACCTAAACCCTTAACCCTAAATGCTAAACCCTAAACCTTAAACCCAAAACTCTAAACCCTAAACTAACCCTAAACCCTAAACCCTATATAAAAAAATTAAATTAAATTAAAACCTAAAGTAAAACCCAAACTTAAACCTAAACCTAAAAATAAAATAAATAAAAATCTAAACGAAACTAAAAAATAAATAAACCAAAAAAATAAAAAACCTAAATAAAATAAAAACTAAGTCCAAAATAAAGATAAAATGAAAATAAAATAAAATAAACTAAAGCCTAAATAGAAACCTAAACCTAAAAAATAAAACTCAAAATAAAACATATAAAATAAATTAAAATAAACTAAACCTTAAACCCTAAACCCCAATAAATAAAAAATAAAACATAAACCCTAAATTTAAGAAAAAAAAACCTAACTTGGACCCAGAAAAACATAAACCCTAAACCCTAAACCAGCTAAACTAACCCTAAACCCTAAATCCTCAACTCTAAACTAAAATCTAAAATCTAAACTAAACTAAAATTTAACCTGAATCTAAGTTTAAACTGTAAAAATCTAAATTAAATTTAAATTAAACTAAATTAAATCTAAAAATCTAAACACCAAACTAGAAATCTAAACTAAAATCTAAACTATACTTAAAACTAAACAAAAAAAATCTAGACTAAACTAAAAATCTAAACTAAATTAAATCTAAACTAAAACCAAAAAATCTAAACTCTAAACTCTAAACTAAACTAAATTAAATCTAAACTAAACAAAAGCTAAACTCTGAACTAAATCTAAAAATCTAAAAATCTAAACTACACTAAAATTTAAACACTAAAATCTAAAATCTAAACTAAATCTAAACTCTAAACTAAATATAAAAAACTAAACTAAATCTAAAAATCTAAATTTAAACTAAAATATAAACTCTAAAACTTTAAATCTAAATTAAACTAAACTCTAAACTCTAAAATAAAATCTTAAATCTAAACTAAACTAAATAAAAGTAAAATCTAAACTAAATCTAAACTCTGAAATAAATATAAATCTAAAACTAAAAAATCTAAAACAAAATCTGAAAAAAAATCAAAACTAAACCAAATAAAAATAAATCTAAACTAAAAAATCTAAACTAAATGTAAACTAAACTAAATCTAAACTCTAAGCTAAATCTAACATCAAAACTAAATAAATTATAATCTAAACTAAAAACCTAAACTAATTAAACTAAATCTCAAATCTAAACTAAATAAACTCTAAACTAAACAAAAAATTTGATTCTAATTTCTAAACTAAACTAAATTTAAACTAAACTAAACTAAATCTAAACTAAAAGCTAAATCTAAAATCTAAACTCAATAAAATCAAAACCTAAATCTAAAACCATTTAAAACTAAATAAAAACTAAACTAAAATAAACTAAATCTAAAACACTAAACTAAAAAAATCTAATCTAAATTTAAACTAAATCTAGAATCTAAAAAAATGTAAACTCTAAAACCTAAACCTAAATCCTAAAAAATTGTAAACCCTAAACCCTAAACCCTAAATCGTAAACCCTAAACCCTAAATCCTAAACTTTAAACCCTAAACTAAACTAAACCCTAAACCTAAAACCTTAAACACTATACTAACCCTAAATCCTAAACCCTAATCCCTAAACCCTGAACCCTAAACTTTAAAAACCTAACAATAATCTAAGTAAAACCTAAAATTAAAATAAATAAAAAACCTAAAACTAAATAAAATATAAAAATAAAATAAAGCTAAAGGTAAACCTAAACCTAAACCTAAAAATAAAATATATTAAAAAAATAAAACTAAATTAGAATAAAATAAAAAAAACCTAACCAAAACTATAAATTAAAATAAACCTAAAAATATCTTAAATAAAATAAAAACATAATCTAAATAAAAATAAAATAAACTTAAAATAAAATAAAATAAAAACTAAATAATAACCTAAGCCTAAAAATAAAGGAAAAAATAAAACCTAAAAATAAATAAATAAATAAAACATAAACCCTAAACCCTAAACCAAACCCTAAACCCTCCTAAATAAATAATAAAAATTAAACCTCAAATTAAGAAAAAACCTAAACCTAAAGACCATAAACCCTACCCTACCACAAACCCTAAACCCTAAACCCTAAACCCACTAAACTATCCCTAACACTAACCTAAACCTAAAACCTAGATCCTAAACCCTACTAACTAAAACCCTAATCCCTAAACCCTAAACCCTAAACCCTAAACCCTAAACCCTAAACCTTAAAAACCTAAACCTAATCTAAATAATACCTAAAAATAAAGTAAATAAAAAAACCTAAGCCTAAATAAAATATAAAAATAAAATAAAGTAAAAACCTAAATTAAAATCTAAACCTAAACCAAAACCTAAAATTAAAATAAACTAATAAAATAAAAACTAAACTTAAATTAAATAAATAAAAACCTAAACAAAAATAAAAATAAAATAAACCTAAAAATAGAAAACCTAAATAAAATAGAAACTAATTCCAAAATAGAATAAAATAGACCTAAAATAGAATAATGTAAAAAATTAAATAAAAACCTAAACCAAAAAATAAAGCAAAAAATAAAACTTAAAAATAAATTGAAAATAAAACCTAAACCCTAAACCTTAATCCCTAAACTAAACCCTAAACCTTAATAAATAAAAAATAAAACCTAGACCCTATATTAAAAAAACTAAACCTAAACACTAAAAACCATAAACCCTAAACCCTAAACCTTGAACCCTAAACCCTAAAACCTTAAACTCTAAACCCTAAACCCTAAACCATAAACCCTAAACTCTAAACTAAAATCTAAAATCTAAATTAAACTAAAATCTAAACTAAACTAAAATCTAAACTAAATCTAAATTTAAACTTTAAAAATCTAAACTAAGCCTAAAAGTCTAAACTCTAAACTAAAAATCTAAGCTAAAAAACAAAAATCCAAACTTAACTAAAAAATAAACTAAAAAATATAAACTAAACTAAAAACTAAACTAAAAATCTAAACTAAATCTAAATTAAACTAAATCTAATCTAAAATCTAAACTCTAAACTAAACTAAACTAAACTAAATCTAAACTAAACTAAAAGTAAACTCCAAACTAAATCTAAAAATCTAAACTAAACTAAAATCTAAACTCTAAACTAGAAAATCTAAACTAAATCTAAAGTCTGAACTATATTTTGAATTGACCCAATTTGGTCTTTTAGGTCAATTTTGGTCAACTAAGGACAAGAAGGCCAATTGGGTTTGGTTTTGCATAATTGAAGGTCAAGTCATATTCAAATATTGATTTTAAGTTGGTATGAATCATTAGTTTCAGGGGATTTAGCTTAGGTTACAACTTGGCTAATTTAGGTTCATATGGGTTAAGGGGTTGATTTGGTCAAATGACCAAGTTGACTTGGTTTGACCCAATCAACCTAGGGTGATTAAAAAACATGATAGGAGGCTTTGGTTTGCTTGGTTCAATCCAATTTGGGTAGGATTGGAACTTGGCTCAAATAGGTCAAATTGCCCACTTTGGGTCAAGTGGACTAATTGAGTTTAGTTAGCATGATTTTGGGTTGAGTTTGATTTAGTTGAGTTTATATATAGATTTAGGATTGATATATAAATTCAATTGCAATTGATTTGGGTTTTGGATGAGTTTTGGTTCATTTGGATATTCCAAGTTAAGATGGCTAGGTTGGGTTTAATTTTGGTTGATTTTAGTTTAGTTTGATGATTGTAGATTTCATTTATATTTGAGAAGATAATTAAAGGAATAATTTATTCATGAGAAAATTAATTGAATTGGGTTTGTATTGAGTGGATTTTAGGGTAAGTCCATGGAAATGGTTTAGAAAGATCTTTATTTAGTTTGATTTAGTTTTGATGATTTAAACGTATATTTTATTTATATTTGTGAAGATAATTGAAGATATGAATTGATTATAAAAAAATCAATCTAGTTTAAGTTTATTTAGATGGAAATTTCACCAAGTCCATGAAGGCAGGTCATAGGGCTTAGGTTAAGTGCTTTTGGTTCGATTTGATTTAGATTGATTTACTTTTGATCATTTGAAAGTATATTTGATTTATGTTTAAGAAGATGATTGAACATATAAATTGATTATGAGAAAATAAATTAATTTTAGATTGATTTATATTAAGATTTTGCTAAGTCCATGGGATAGGTCATAGGGCTTAGGTTTGGATTTTGGTTTGATTTGATATTTGATATATGATTTGGTTGTAGGCTTGATAAGAACTGAATTTGGTTGTGGCTTAAGAAGATGAACATGACTTGGGTTCAAGCTATAGGGTAGGTATTTTTTCCTAATCCCTAAGGCATAACATAATCCTATGGTTAACTATTGTAAGTCTCTAGGCTTAGGCTAAGTGCTCACCTAAATGCTAGAAGTATCTTATGACTAGGGAAGTCTTAGTGTCTAGAAGACTCTTAAGACTAAGATGGGAAGATTGAATCCTCACTATAAAAGTGAGGTCAATGAAAAGATTCCTAATAGGTTTGGTGTAACTGACAGGGCACACCGCATGTATTGGCATTGACCAAGCGATCAATAATGTCAAAAGGATTGCAAGCACTAATGGAAACAATCTATACCTAAACCTGAAAGGTAAATAGAATCATGATCTTAGTGCAATATAGTTCTATTTATTCCAAGGGCATAAAAGAGCCAAGAGGATCTGATGAGAATTCCATGTCAAGGACATGGAGGGAGATCCGCTAGGGGATCACACATGCATTGGACATGACATGTGAGGGGTCTATGTCTAGGGCATAAAAGAAGAAAATCTACTCAGGATAATGATTGAACTTGATTTGATCATATGATTTATGAAAAGATGATCTATTGAGGAAAAGAATCTATAATCCGTTAAGGATTAAGATCGAATTGACTTTAATTTATTTTGCTTTAATTGATGTGGAGGCATATTTGCTAAAGATATGGGCTCGACTTTGCTGGGGATTGGGTATATGAACCTTCCACTAGAGAAGCAGGTTTGGGCTATCCGATGGGGATTGGGATTTGAGTTTGATTTCATAGATTTGTTTGGGGATGTATCCCTTGAAGATAAAATTCAGTTGGATTTCTTTTATTTAGACTCTATTGGGGGAGTTGATTTAATTTGTCTCCACTGGGGAGGTTGGTTTTGAATTTGATTTGTTTGCATGACTTGCTTATATATGATTTGGGGCTCCACTGGGAAGAAGGGTGTGATTTAACTCCACTAAGAAAAATTATATTGGGTTTAATTTAACTTGAGGTAATGTATGGACCCTGTCGGTGTGCGATGAACCCACTGAGAATGGGCTATATCAACCATAACCTATCTCTGGTTTACAAATCCAAAGGGATAGTCTACTGGTTGTAGGGTAGAGCCAGCAAACCTAAAGGTTTACCTTTCGGTATGCAACGGCTATGCTAGGAAAAAGTCATAACAGACTTACATCTTCGAAAGCGAGAAACAACCACTGGGGTGACCTGTTGGATGCACAATAAATTGAACCCGACCTAGGGCGACTACTGAGTGAATGCCGCTAGGGACTTATGTCAAGTCAAAAGTAATTAGGATTAACTTTATCTTAATTTCATGTGATTTAATATGGTTTATTAGAATTGAATTGAGTTAATTTAATTTGGTTAGTTTGGTTTAGTTTGATTTTGAGGGCATATCACGGGGATGGAGCATCAAGTTTGATAGATTTAATTTATGGACCCTGTTAGTGTGCGATGAACCCATTGAGAAGGGTCTATATCGAACGTATCTTATCTCAGATTTAAATATCCAAAGTGATAGTCTACTGCTCGTAGGGTAGATCTAGCCAACCTAAGGGGTTGCCTTTCAGTATGCAGTAGCTGTGCTAGGAAGAAGGAATAGCAAAGTTACAACTTCCAAAGCAGGGAACAATCGCTGGGGTGACCTATTGGTAGCACAAAATATTAAACCCGACCTAGAGGTGACTACTGTGTGAAACCCGCTAGGACTTATATCAACTCAAGAGTAGTCAGGCAATTCCTATAGGGAGTTTTGCTGACACTACCCTAAAGATAGGATGAAGGCTTAGAAAAGGTACCACTAGGGTTGTCCTTTTAATCCACAAGTGAATATATATTATATATATATGTCTGAGTGGACCCTGTTGGTGTGTGAGGGACCACACTGAGAATGAGCTATGTAGGCCTTAACCTATCTCAGATTTACTAGACCAAGGGAGAATCTGCACATCTACAGGATGGATTCTCCAACCACAGGGGTGGTTACTTGGATAAGGGAATTGTCCAATCTAATAGTAACCTGGGTAGTGTCTAAATGGGGTCGCAAAGGACATGATCTAAATAGCATACCCATAGAGGAGGTGCTGCTAGGGGCATTATTCTGAGCCCTGTAAAAGAAAGCCTATAGGTTTATGATGACTAACTTAAGGAGAGAGCATAGCAGACTTACATCTATCATGAGTGGCGTATCCACTGGGTAGGTCATCGTCAGCATAGTGAGAACCAATAAACCAAAGGTTCTCGTTGATGTGCAATAATCAATCTGGAAAGAAAGCATGTAGGCTTACAACTTTCTAAGTGGAACTGATCTTCAGGATAGTCTGTCATTGGTAGGAAAGATGTTATCCAACCTAGAGTGACTACTAAGCGAGGAGCCCCGAATAAGGACTGGACCTAGACTTGAAGCATTCAGGAGGGAAGGAACCTTTAGGGGGCTTATCTTAAACCACAAATATACTCTATCTAGTCAGTGCACAAAAGCTAAACCAAGAAGAAAGTGTAGCAGACTTACATCCTCTTAAACAAAGCCAACATGAGGTAGCTTATTGACCATGCAATATGGCCTACAAAATTAATAAGGCTCTAATTGATGTGTAGTCGCCAAGTAAAGAAGAAAAGCATAGTAAATTTACATCCACCAAAGTAAGAAGACCACTGGGGTGACACACTAGTAGTGTAGCACATCAGCCTGACCTAGAGAAGCTACTAAGTGAGTGTCACTGGGGGGTTATCTCAACTTAGAGTAGCCCGAGAAAAGAGATTTGTGTTTATTTTATATGTTTATGAATTATTTGTGTTTCTATTGTGTCGATGAAGGATAGGATGCCACTCGGGTTCCTTACATCTACCCTAAACACATCGAGGCATATTCGCAAATAAGAATACTTCAAACATGGAAGAGATTGAATTCAAAATATAATTTTCATTCATGATATTTGTTTTTAAACATGATTTATGGATAATATTTCTTTAAGTAGAGCTCATTAATTAGAAGAATTGGGAGCTCTCCCTTATGATTAATAAGTTGATAAGATCTTCTTTGGTAAGCTTTCTCTATGGCTTGCCTCCCATCTTGTGATAAGAAATAATTGGTCTCCTTATAACTAAAACAAGCTCTCCTACTTGAATTGCTCTAGGATGGGCCAACTTGTTGTGAGCTTAATCATTTTGGCTTTGGACAACTTCAGATTTTGGCATGTCTGTAGATGTCTCTCCTCTAAACCTTCGAGCTATTCTAACCATAACTTTGTATTCTACTCTGTTGTGATCATGCTACCCATAGATATCCTTAGTGATGGGAGTTGGACTTCTAATGGTAGAATAGTTTCAAACCCATACACTAAGGAGAAAGGAGTAGACTGAGTTGGAATTCTATATGTGGTGTCATAGGCCCACAAGGCTTCAACTAACTATTCATGCCACTGTTTGTTGTCATCGAGTGTCTTATTCAGTATTTGGATGAGAGTTTTATTGAAGGCTTTTGCTAAGTCATTTGCCTTTGGGTAGAAGATGGTAAAATATCTCTAATCTATGCAATACCATTATCGAATATTATTCATCCAGGCACCCTAAACCTATATTTGATATGGTTCCTAAAAAACTAGAGCACATGGTGATCTTTGACCTTTTTGAGCATAATCATTGAGGCACCCCCAACCCACCCATCAAAGTACATTTCCCAATAGTGAATGCTAGTATGCTCTAAGTTCATGATTTGTTCATTGGGAAGATCATCAATTAACAACGAGTCAGTAGGAAGTGGGTGTGCCGCTAAAAAATTTGCTAGCACTTGTCCTTTCATCACACGGAAGGGTACAAACATGATGTCAAACTATGAGAGGATCATGGACCATCGTGCCAACTATCCAGATAGCATCGGCCGAGTCATGAGATGTTGTAGTGGATTAATTCTAGAGATCAAGTTCACCTTATAAGAAAGCATGTAATGTCACAGCTTTTGGGATGTAAAGATTAAAGCTAGGCAATGCTTCTCAATGGGTGGATAATTAGCCTCAGCAAGGATTAGATGATAGTTGAGGTAGTAGAGTGCATTTTCCTTCCCTTCATCTTAACCATTCAAAAACTACTCTCAAGTCAAAGAAATGGTCTTCTTTTTCTCTACTTTTAACCATGAGATCATCAACGTAACATTAGACTTGATGATAAATGAGTTCATCAATGATTTGAGTAATGGCCCGCTGGTATGTAGCACCAAAATTTTTAAGGCCAAAAGGCATGACCTTATAACAATAGACTCTGATCGGGGTTCTAAAAGCAGTGTTTCTTTTATCTTCAGGGGACATCTTTATTTGGTTATATCTATATGAGCCATCCATGAAAGAGAAGACAACAAGAGATGAGGCAATATGCACCATCAGTTCTGGTATCGATAGTGAAAATTCATCTTTTGGACATGCCTTATTTAGATCCCTAAAATTGATGTATATGAAAATTTGGCCATTCTTTTTCTTTATTGGGTGATGCTAGTTAACCATATAGGGTAACTTTCTTCCTAAATGAGGCCAGCATCGATCAGTTTCTTGACTTCAGAAATGACCTTCTATTCGATGTCTAATTTCATGCATCTAGGAGCTTATTTGATAGGGTTAGCACTAGGCTCTATTGCTAATTTATGGACTACTACATCAAGAAATAAACTGGGAATCTCTTCATAACTCCATGTGAAGCAGTCCTTAAACTCAATGTGGTATTTATTTTGGATGTGAGGGGACCAGATCGGGGGGGGTACTTGAAGTGATCGGTATTTTGAGGCATGATGTACTATCTCGAAAGATAGAGGCATCACCCTTCAATGGACCTAATCACCTAATAAGAACTCCTAAGGCATGTTAGGTCTTTAAATATACCAGAGATTTTTTTCCCTACATTACATGGATGAGTAAAGAAGGGTTTATATTAAACTGGGTTCTAAAGTTCCTTATTGGGGCAAGCCTCCATAGTTAATTACATCATAGGGAATGAAATTCTATAAGAATACTCTCAATTAAAGTAGATAATTATCATCTTTAAAGATTTCAAGGATAAACTATCAATGTATAGGTTGTATTTGGAAAATCAATTGGGAAAGTTAAGGGAGAAGACTTATTTTTAGAATCCAATGGGCATAAGTAGGAAATGCTCATGATACTAGGAAGCCTAGTGAGCATTCCAATCTATTCTAATAAAATAACTAATAACAACTAATAAAATACTAGGAAGCCTAGTGAACATTATAATCTAACTAATAAAATAACTAATAATAAATAAACTAATGATAACTAAGAATAACTAAACTAATTAAAACTAATAATAATAATAATAATAATAACTAATAACTAATATTAATAAAAATAATTATAAAAAATTAAAAAACTAAAAATAACCAAATTAATTAATAATAACTAATAACTGATAAAATAACTAAACTAACTAATTAACTAAATAACTAACTAACTAACTAATAAAAACTAATAAAACTAAAAAAAACCTTAAACTAAAGAAACTAATAAAAAATAACTAAACTAATAAATAATAAAAACTAAAAATAATAATAATAACTAATAATAACTAAAACTAATAAACTACTAACTAACCATAATAACTAGTAAAAAACTAATAACGTAATAAATAATAACTAATAAAATTAAACTAATAAATAAATATTTACTTATAAACTAATAAAAAAACTAAACCAAATAAACTAATAATAACTAATAATTAATAATTTACTAACTAATAAACTAAGAACTAAAAAAACTAAAAAAAATAATAAAACTAATAAAAAAATATAATAAAACCAATAACTAATAATAATAATAATAATACTAATAATAATAATAACTAATAAACTAAACTAATAAAATAACTTAACTAAAAACTAAATAAAAAACTAAAATAATAATTAAACTAATAACAAATAATAATAACTACATAACTAACAAACTAATAATAATAACTAGTAGCCTAACTAATAAAAAACTAAATTTCTAAATAAAAATAATTACTAACAAAACTAACATAAAATAATATAAATAAATAAAACTAAACTAAAATAAATAGTAAAAGTAATAATAATAATAATAATAATACAACTAATAATAATAATAATAAGTAAAACCAAATAAATAAATAAAAATAACTAACTAATAATAACTAAACTAATAAAACTAAACTAATAATAAATAGAAAAACTAAAAAACTAATAACTAACTAATAAAAAAAAAAATAACTTAACTAATAAAACTAACTATTAAAAACTAATAATAATAACTAATAAACAAATAACTAAACTACCTAAACTAACTAAAACTAAATAACAAATAAACCTAACTAACAAACCTAAATCGGAGTCCTATCCTCGGCTCTGGCGATTTATGATTTCCTTCATCGGCGTTGCCTATTTCGCCACCTCTAGGCTCATTTCATAGGACTTTAACTGGATTCTCTCAAGAATCGATGGCCTCTGGCCATTTCAATGCCTTCTTTAGATTGACACCGTGCTCTATGGCCTCTACCTCAACAAATCCATGGGGAAACCCCCATGTTCATATGGATCCGGTCAGGGCTTCTTCAACTTTAGGTATTTTGGTTGCAAATCCTCTTTTTTTTTATGAAATCATTTAAACAAGCTCATTATGGTATTGATTTTCCTTCTATTCCCTCCTTGAATTTGGTTCAAATAACATTTAATGGTGTTCCTGCTATTTTAATTTCAGATTCTTATATTGAAAAGCTTCCCGAGACATTTGCATTTTCTTTGGTTGGTAAATTTTCTTCCAGACGCCCTAGAATGGAAGACATCCGTGCATTTTTTTCATAGTCTTAAACTTTCGAGTTCTTTTTTGTTAACTAAATTAATGCGAGACATATTTTGATAAAATTATCAAATGACCTACATTATAGCATAATGTTTGCTAGACGATCTTACGATGTTCATATTTGTCAGATGCATCTTCTTAAATGGACACCTCTTTTTGATGTTAATGTGATATCTCTTATTGCACCGGTGTGGATTTCTTTACCTAACACACGTATTCATTTTATTACTCATCAAATTCTTTTAGTAATAATCACTCTTAAAGACTTTTTTTTAAATATCTATGTTAAAGAAAATCTTTTAGAAGCTGATTTTGATAAGATTTCTGAAAGATTAGATGTCGTAGCTAAACTATTCAGGATGATGTTTTAAATGATGCTATAAACAATAACTCTGTCTCTAATCCTTTGGAGGATGAGTCCTTTTCTCCCAAACTAGCTCATCATGCTTTAGATCATGGAAAGGGACCTGTTTCTTTGCCATCTTTGAATGAGAATGATGGAGAAACGAATGGTTTAATCCTTGAAAACTTAGCCTTAGCATCTACTAATCTTTTAAAGGAATATGCTCATATGAACTATGGCAATGCTTTAATTGTTAATAACTCTATTCTTTTGAAGACTCATGAAGCTTTGATTGGTAATTCTAGTCAATTTTTTAATAATGATCACTTTGTTTCTAAAGGGATTGATTCATGCATTTTTGCTTCTCATTAAGGTTTAATTGATAACTTCGAGTCTGCTTCTCTTGTTTCTTTTTTCTTAATGAATAGAGGGAGTTTTCTTACCAAGATTTATTGGATGCTAATATATTGATAATTGCCAACTTAATAAATCTTTTTTGCACCTTCTTTGGTCTCTAATTCTAAAATGCAACCTAACCCAAAATTTTCTACTTCATTTGCTTTGGATGATGCTGAATGTTCTTCTAAGCAATTAATTATTACTTCTGATCCTTACTCTTTTTATTACACCTCTGAATCTTTTTTGGATGGTGATTTTCTAGATAAAGGGCATGGTTATAAAATTGTTTATAAGAAAAAGATGAAAAAGGATGTTAAGATTTATGTACCTACTAATTTGCCAAGGGTCATTCGCTCTAAATCTTCTTGAAAATAATCTTTCTTGTTTTCTTATATGGATGTTGGTGAGTGAGATGGTTTATGCTTTGGTTGGCTTCTATTTTCTATTATGGTTGGTTTTTTGGCTCTCTCTTGGATTTTGGTTTGTTGGTTGCACTTGGTTGTGGGTTGCCTTAGCAGTTTGTTGGTTTTACTTCTCTTTATTTGAGGCTTTTTTGGTTATTTTTTGTGGGTTTCCTTCTAGGTTTATGCTGATTGTTGTTTGGTTCTTTCTTATGGCTTGTGTTTGTTTTACTATTCTAGTGAGCTTGGCCTTCTGTTGGAGCCCTTTGTTTTTCAGGCTATTTATTCTTTATTTCTATTTCCATTCGAGTTTGCTTATTGTTTTGTTGGTTTAGGGTTGCTTGTTGGTGCTTCTAGGGATCGGGTGCTAATTCCTTTTATTTACCTTTTGTTGATTTGTTTGTCTATTTTTCTGTTTGGGTTGTTTTTCCTTCTTCTAGTTTTTTCTTTTTGGCTGGTCTATGCTCTCTAGTTTGTGCCTTCTACTCTATGATTATTTCTTTTCTTTTCAGGTGGTTGGCCTTGTGGACTTTGTTGGCTATGGTGGATGTGTTTGAGATTCTGCCCTTCCTTATGGCTTTCCTCTTGGCCGATCTGTTACTTTTTCCTCTTCGCTACTTTTTGGTGCATCAACCTCTATCTGGTAAACGGCTTGTAAGGCTATGATGGATTTATTTCTTAATTGTGTTTATTTTTTATTTTTGGCTGGTAGCATTTTGTGTGATTGTAACCCTTCTACTAAAGTTTGAATGCTCACATAATTCTTCTTTCATTCTATTGATTGAATTCTTCTTCTTTAGTTCTGACCCTAAGCCTTTAGGCCTTTTATTTTGGCTTTGATTATTATAGTTTTTCTCTTTATGACTATTTTATTAATCTTTCTTCTTAAGAATTTGCAAGGTGATTTTATTCCTCAGGGATCTAGCTGTTTTTGTTTCTCTTGCGCAAGAGTATTTTTCTACTTAGCGTGTTTGAGGAGGACTTGAAATGGTTTTCCTAATCTCTAATTATTGCCAAGGGTGGTGGACCATGATTATCTGCTAGTCTTTTACAAGTTCTCTTCATTGGCTACTATCTCCTTCAATGTTCATTTTTTCTTTAGCTATTTTTATTTTCTGCCTTTTATTGTACTTAGATGGGGATTTAGCTCTTTAAGCTTCTTATCACTCTTAGAGCATTAGATCTTTGAGCTTTGTCCCCTTGAAGGGCTTTGAATCCCTTTCTATAGTTGAATAAAATTTTATTTTGTTTTTTTTATAATAAAACCCTAAACCCTAAACTCAAAAGACCTAAAAATTTAAATCTAAACTAAATAAAACCCAAAAATAAAATAAATAAATAAATAAATAAAACCTAAACCTAAATATAGTAAATAAAATAAAATAAAATAAAAACCTAAATCTAAACTAAATAAACTCTAAACTAAACTTAAAATCTAAATTTAAACTCTAAACTAAACTAAATCTAAACTAAACTAAACAAAACTAAACTAAATCTAAACTAAAAACTAAATCTAAACTCTAAACCTAAATCTAAACCCTAAAACTAAATATAAACTAAATCTAAACTAAACTAAATAAACTAAATATGAAAACTCTAAACTAAAATCTAAACTAAACTAAAGTAAAAAATCTAAACTAAATCTAAACTAAATTAAAAATCTAAAAATCTAAATGCTAAACCCTAAACCAAAATACTAAAAAACCATAAACCCTAAAATCCTCAACCCTAAACTGTAAACCCTAAATCCTAAATCCTAAACCTTAAACACTAAACTAACCATAAACCCTAAACTAACCTAAATGCTAAACCCAAAACCCTAAACCCTAAACGCTAAAAATATAAACCTAAACTAAATAAAACCAATAAATAAAATAAATAAAAAATCCTAAACCAAAATAAAATAAAATAAAAACCTAAACTAAAATCAAAACCTAAACCTAAACCTAAATATAAAATAAAATAAAAAATTAAAATTAAATTGAATAAAATAAAAAAAAAACCTAAACGAAATTAAAAAATAAAATAAACCAAAAAATAAAAAACCTAAATAAAATAAAAACTAAACCTAAAATAAAAATAAAACATACCTAAAATAAAATAAAATCTAAACTAAATAAAAACCTAAACCTAAAAAATAAACCTTAGAAATAAAACCTAAAAATAAATAAAAAATAAAACCTAAACCATAAATTAAAAAAAAAAACCTAAACCAAAGCCCTAAAAAACCATAAACCCTAAACACTAAACCCTAAAACCTTAAACCCTAAACCCTAAACCCCCTAAACTAACCCTAAACTCTAAACTAAAATAAAAAATATAAACTAAATTAAAATCTAAACTAAATCTAAATTTAAACTCCTAAAATCTAAACTAAATTTAAATTAAACTAAACTAAATCTATAAATCTAAACTTTAAACTAAAAACTATACAAAGAAAATCTAAACTAAACTAAATATCTAAACTAAATATAAACTAAACTAAATCTAAGCTAAAATTTAAATATCTATACTCTAAAGTCTAAACTAAACTAAACTAAATCTAAACTAAACTCTAAACTAAATCTAAAAATCTAAACTAAACTAAAATCTAAACTATAAAATCTAAAATCTAAATTAAATCTAAAATTTTAAACTAAATTTGAACTAAATCTAAAATCTAAATCTAAACAAAAATCTAAAATCTAAAACTCTAAATCTAAACTAAACTAAACTCTAAGCTCTAAAACTAAATCTAAAATCTAAACTAAACTAAACTAAACTAAATAAAATAAAATCTAAACTAAATCTAAACTCTAAAATAAATAAAAATCTAAACTTAAAAAATCTAAAATGAAATCTAAAAACTAAATCTGAACTAAATCTAAACTAAACTAAATCTAAACTAAATCTAAACTATATCTAAAGTAAAAAATATAACTTAAATCTAACCTAAACTAAATCTAAACTCTAAACTAAATCTAAAATCTAAACTAAATAAACTAAAACCTAAACTAAAAAACCTAAACTAAGAACCTAAACTAAGTAAACTAAATCTAAAATCAAGATAAAACTAAAAATCTAAATCTAAATCTTAAACTAATTTAAACTAAACTAAAATAAATCTAAACTAAAAATTAATTATAAAATCTAAACTAAATAAAATCTAAACCTAAATCTAAACCCTAAAACTAAATCTAAACTAAACTAAATAAACTAAATCTAAAAACTCTAAACTAAAATCTGAACTAAACTAAAGTAAAAAAAATCTAAACTAAATCTAAAATCTAAAAATCTAAACTCTAAAACCTAAACCCTAAAAAATCATAAACCCTAGACCCTAAACCCTAAATGCTAAAAAAAAAAATTTTAAAAAAAAACCTAAACATAAACCTAAACCTAAACCTAATAATAAAATAAAATTAAAATTAAAAAATAAACTAAAATAAAATAAATAAAAACCTAAACAAAACTAAAAAAATAAAATAAACCTAAAAATAAAAAACCTAAATAAAAGTAAAAGTAAATCTAAAATAAAAATAAAATACACCTAACATAAAATAAAATAAAAACTAAATAAAAACCTAACCCTAAAAAATAAATAAAAAAAAACTTAAACCCTAAACACTAATAAATAAAAAATAAAACCTAAACCCTAAATTTTGATCTAAAATCTAAAATCTAAACTAAACTAAAATCTAAACTAAATTTAAATCTAAACTCTAAAAATCTAAACTATATATAAATTAAACTAAACTAAACTAAATCTAAAAATCTAAACTCTAAATTAAAAATCTAAACCAAAAAACTAAAACCTAAACTAAACTAAAAAATAATATAAAAAATTTAAACAAAACTAAAAATCAAAATTAAATCTAAACTAAACAAAATGTAAACTAAAATCTAAAAATCTAAACTCTAAATTCTAAACTAAGCTAAACTAAATATAAACTAAACTAGAACTAAACTCTAAACTAAATATTAAAAACTAAAAATCTAAACTAAACTAAAATCTAAACTCTAAAATCTAAAATCTAAACTAAATCTAAACTCTAAACTAAATGTAAACTAAATCTAAAAATCTAAATCAAAATAAAAATATAAACTCTAAAACTCTAAATCTAAAGTAAACTAAACTCTAATCTCTAAAACTAATTCTAAAATCAAAACTAAACTAAACTAAACTAAATAAAAAAATCTAAACTAAATCTAAACTCTAAAATAAAATAAAAATCTAAACCTAAAAAATCTAAAACTAAATTTAAAAACTAAATCTAAACTAAATCTAAACTCTAAACTAAATCTAAAATCTAAACTAAATAAACTAAAATCTAAACTAAAATCCAAACTAAAAACTTAAACTAAATCTAAAATCTAAACTAAACATTTAAAACTAAACTCTAAATTAAACTAAATCTGAACAAAATTAAACTAAACTAAGTTAAATCTAAAGTAAAAATGAAATATAAAATCTAAACCTAAATATAAATCCTAAAATTAAATCTAAACTAAACTAAATATAGAAACTCTAAACTAAAATCTAAACTAAACTAAACTAAAAAATCTAATCTAAATTTAAAATAAATCTAAAATCCAAAATTTTAAACTCTAAAACCTAAACCTAAACCCTAAAAAGCCATAAACCATAAATCCTAAACCCCTAAACTAATCTTAAACCCTAAACCTTAAACCCTTAACCTAAACCCTAACTCTAAACCCTAAACTAACCTAAACCAAAAATTGAAAACTATAAACCCTAAACTAACCCTAAACCCTAAACCGCAATCCTTAAACCCTAAACCCTAAAAACCTAAACCTAAACTAAATAAAACCTAAAAATAAAATAAATAAATAAACCTAAACCGAAATAAAATAAAATAAAATAAAAATGTAAACTAAAACTTAAACTTAAACCTAAAAATAAAATAAAATAAAATAAATGAAAACTAAGCTAAAATAAAATAAATAAAAACCTAAACAAAACTAAAAAAATAAAATAAACCTAAAAATAAAAAACCTAAATAAAATAAAAACTAGATCTTAAATAAAAAATAGAAATAAAATAAAATATAATAAAAAATTGAAAAAAACCTAAAAATAAAAATAAAGCTAAAAATAAATAAAAAATAAAACCTAAACCCTAAATGCTAATCCCTAAGCCCTAAACCCTAAACTCTAAACCATAATAATTAAAAAATAAAATATAAACCCTAAATTAAAAAAAACCTAAACCTAAACCTTAAATAAACCATAAACCCTAAACCCTAAACTCTAAACTAAAATCCAAAATCTAAACTAAACTAAAATCTAAACTAAATGTAAATCTAAATTCTAAAAATCTAAACTAATTCTAAACTAAACTAAACTAAATCTAAACTCTAAACTAAAAATCTAAACTAGAAAACTAAAATCTAAACTAAACTAAAAATAAACTAAAGAAATGTAAACTAAGCTTAAAAAATCCAAACTAAACTAAAAATCTAAACTATATCTAAACTCTAAACTCTAAACTAAACTAAACTAAATCTAAACTAAAATAAAACTAAACTCTAAACTAGATAGGCATGTGTTGGTCACAGGATCTGCATATACATACATCAGATATGTACTATAACCTGTATGATGTATATTATGACTTAACACTACAAGTAGTTTTCGAAATCAAAATTTTCCTACCCCATGACAATTCATACAAGGTTGAATTAAGTTTGGAAGAGTAACAAAGGACAACCAATGAAACTAGAAACTAATGTCATTATGATTATTTCAGAACCTAGAACTTGGTGGCTTCCTTAATAGTTGTTTGAAGATAATATGCCAAGCTTTATCATTCCTTCAAGTTGATTTTGAGTGACTCTTATCACATCAGCAATGAAAGCTCATATTCTTAGCCAACCATAAGCTTCAGGTTCTTTCCCAAGAATTCTTATTGCCATTTACTCACTCTTTTATGAAGAAAATATGGGCAATAATGTTCCCTTATAATAATTCATTTTACCTATGCATAAGATAGTTATCATTTAATGTGAAAAGAGATCGACTGACCTTTATGAATAAGCATGGTGGAGCATCATAATGCTTAGTAGGAAAATTATTATTTAACTTGCTGCGATCTCATGAATTTAAAAAAAGATTAAAAAAAGATTGTTAGGAAAATTAAAACCAAAATAAAAAGTCCAAAATGGGAAAAAAGTTACATAGAAAATTTAAGAAAAAACATGTAACTCTTCAAAAGTACTAATTTGGTTATCGAAAGATAGGTCAAATATCTCATCTATTGATGATGACAATGTCCCAATGAAATCTAGCAACCAAAAGACAGTAAGATAAATTTTGAAAAGTCAAAGATTTTACAATGGCATAAGTATGGTGGTTTGTTAAGTGAATTCTTAGAAAATGAAGTTGAAAAGGCATATAACAACAATTTAATATAAAGTGATTATAATATTTGCCAAGTGTGCTTAAACATGCAAATATAAACAACATTGCAAAGTTATTATAGATTTCTATTGGAAAACACACAATTTTCAAAATAATAAAGCAAAAAGTCTACATGAACATAATGCATAACACGACCAATAGCTAAATTCATTTATCTTTAAAAAAGTGAGTATTATATAAACACTAGCAAAAAAAATTTATTATTACCTTTATGAGTATAAGAGGATCAATTCACAAAATAGGTAGGGTTTAGGATTCACAAAATTGAAAGGTTATTCATCGCTCATAATTGGGGTATTATTCTTGTTTATTTATTTTCTTATTGTATCCTCATATATTCCTATGTATAGAACTAGTTGATTCAAATAATAAAATAATGAATTATTTTCCGCCAATATGGTATCTAAATAAGAAAAATCCTAACTACCCTCCTAATCGCATTGACATTTTCACGTCCCCCATTATTTGATATTTTGAGTCAATCACATTGGGTTGGCTCTCTCAAACATCATTTGCATCAAATCACCAATGCAGATAATCTTAACCTTCATTCAGTTCATCACTCGCACCTTCCCCTATCAATACATTGCATTCAATTCATCACACACACCTTAGCTCAGTTGACCACCCTTCTTCCATTGTCACTCAACTATGCTACTACTCATTCACATCCTCTCAAGTGCTCATTCCCAACTCTACTTTATTCATACTTCCTCTTGCTCTGTTGTTACCAATCACTAACAACCCTAGCCTTGCTTTTGCCCACTTGAGCACATTATACACCTTGTCACTATAATTATTCACCCTGCTTTTTGCATTTTCCTACACTCTCACACCACTTTGAGTATTAGATTTCTTTAATTCCTCTTATTCTTTTGGTCTTCTCCACTACTCTTCAATGGTGTAAATGATGATCTAAACTATCCTCTTCTGTTTGGCATATAAATTCAATGATATTATGACTTCTTCATTTGATTTGCAATATGTAAAACATTTTATCATTAGTATATCCATTAAATTCAATGATACTAATTATCTCTTCTATTCAAGGGCATCTTGATGAAATGGAAAGCATCTCATTATGTCATTTTTAATTAGTTACTAAATAATTCCAAACATTTTATTACATACACAATCATATTTTATGAGACAACAAATGATATGAGAGATTCTATGTTGTACTTCTACACAAATAATATTTCTAAGATCTATACTTTAAAACCTAACCTATTTTTCTGTCTCTATTTACCAAAAAGATTGGACCATTCAAAACTACCAAAGCACATTATGAAATAAATGGAATGAGTTACTTAACTATAGACCTTACACCACTTATCCTAAGATCTAGCAAAAAATAAAATGAAGAGTTCTTTTGGAAAAATGACTCCTTAGACTTCATCTATCACATCAACATATTCAATCCCATCTAATAGTCAATTTCAAAATTCCTAATAAATGCACTTTCACTATTTCTTCATATCAAAAAAATATTTTTTCTTTATCACATCAAACTTTCCAAGCTACATGAAATTGTGATGTTCAAGAAGTGGAGATGATCGATAATGGAGGTGAGAGGAAGGAAAGTCATTTCCATAATGTTCTCAGTGGTCAAACTAATCATTATTTTGGGTCAAATTTATTTTCTTGTACTAGCATGCTTTGAGTACATCTATTCTTGATTATAGTTCTTCCACTACTATTGCTCCTTCAAGTTTTGGCATAATTTCTCAAGAGGAATATAATTTTTGATTCAAAACACTCAAACCTTTGCATCTATTTCACATGTTTTATCCTCATCATATTTATTGTAAATATCTCCTTCAGTATGCCATGGATTTTAAAATTGAATGTCTCTTCTCATATGACAAGCAACCAAAAAATTTTCTCCTCTCCACATATAACCTCCCTCCATCCCATGATTGTGGTTGATGAGTCTCTTAACCCCATCTTTGAAAGGCATTAGGGACTATGTTTTATGTACTATTTGTTGTTGATTCATTATCTTATTGAAATCCAAAAATTATTTTGTAAATTTTTATCAATGGCATTATATCTTTTAGAATTTCAGCTAAAAAAAGATGATTAGTTAAATTCAAGAAGTTGATGGGATCTACTAGCTGATGATTGAGGTTTCTATTACTCTGTCTTCCACGATTATGTCTTTCCATTAACAATATCACTTTGATAATCCTCCATCCAATGAATGGTCAATTCTATATGTGCATTCTCAATGATGCTCGCTTTCATAATTCCTAATTTTACAATTACTCTTTGACAAGTTCTTCCCATCACTAACCTATTATTTCCTTCACCAAATTGGACTACCCTCACTACCAAGCATTATGGTAGTCAAAGATGTGGAGATGATATTGTTGTTAAAGATGGTCGAAGGGCGGGATGGGGAGTCCTTTCCAATTTGTTGTCATTATGATCACACCAATCATCATTTCAAGCAATGTTGGACATGCTTTGAAATCATCTATTCTTAATGATGGTTTTTCACTATTACCCTTACTTCCAAGTTTTGTTATGTTTTTTCAAAAGTAATATAATTGCATGATTCAAAAAGTTCAAACCCTTGCAACCACTCCACATGCTATTTCTCCAAACAAATCTATTGCAAATATCTCCTTATGTCATGAATTTTATATTCAACTATCTCTTTTCATTTCACAAATAGCCACAAACTTTGCTCCTTTCCTCACATGGCCAATCTTATCCCATAAATGTGCCTAATATATTGCTTTTTCTCATCTTTGAGAAAGGCTTATAACTCCTTTGACAATTCTCTCTACCTGCTATTTTTATGCCCCAAATTTTGTCAATAAATTTATTATATATTCATTTCCATAATAAAATTTAATAATTATTTTGTAACTTTCTATCCTTTTGATTATTTCTTTCAAGATTCCAACTTAAAGAAGATTAGTTTAAGCATTGAAATAGAGGGTTTACTAAGTAACTACCATAATTATGCTTTCCATTGGCATCGTCACTTGGACTATCCTTCTCTTAACAAACTCAAGAATTTGTCTTATGTTCCTCAAGAATTTGTCTTATAGGAATAGGTGTGTTAGTAGTTATGAATGTGAAGAGTCCAATAAGATTTTTGTCATTCACAATTGTGAAAGCATCCATCAATTCTTCAAGTCATCAACTACACCCAATGAGTTACATAGTTTAGCAGGTTTCTATCTTCCATGCATTAACAGAGAAGTAATCAAAAGCGATGATAAAAGCAACAGAAGACAATAAAGTTGTGAACTAATTGACCATGCCTGACTTGCTGACTATACATGATGATAATTAATGAACAAAGCTTTTTGTTTTGCCTCAATATTTCAAAGAATTTGCTAAAGTCTTTACTTATTTATAACTTCTTATAGAGTTATTTATACACACTAAGGTTATTATTTGCTCCTCTCCTAATCGATAAAAAATACTATTTCAAAGAAAATCTTCCATCCTTCAATGCTGATTTGTTTATGTCTCTTAAATCTTTATAAAGGCATATACATTATAAGATTTAGAAAATATTCACCCTATAAAGTATATGATATACAATAACTTAACACTCACAAAATTTCTTACAACAGCTGGAAAAATTAGCATTCACAAAATAAGAAGGCACTAAAATCCTAAGTAATCATCATCAATCATAAAAGGACAAATCAAATTCACACATACTACTTATCTATTACAATTCATCATCAAGAATACTGTTAAGCCTAATCAAGACAATAATTCCAGTAAGAAGTTTAATTTACGAGAATCCATGAACAAAAATGTAAACGAATGAAAGGAAAGTTTATCGACACAAGGATAGTGAATAAAGAGGAACAAACTACCATATTTTCCTAGTGAGCTCCCATGAAAAAATATTTCTCGAGCATGTCTTGGGAGAAGGGATTGGAGTCAATTCTTTTTATATAACATCCATAAGTGAAGTAGGCATGCTAAGAGGAAGTAAGGAATGACATGCATTCTCCGCCTTTCAACCCTAACCCATACCAGATTTCTTTTTATGCCCACCAAGAATCTAATTGGAACTCACTATGTTATTGTCCCAAGGTTACGGTGGGGTGAAAATTTTTTGAAGTTCAAATTCATGAATTAGGGCCATATGTATTACGATTTATCATTATTCTACAAAATTTATTTTAAGTTTAGCCAATCCCATCCGTCTCTATTTGATCTGATATATCAGCATAAGGATTATGTTGTTTATTTTTGATTTATGTGAATAAGGGATATCACGTATATCTGAGGGTGTACTTATTGAGATGATTGGGTACAACATCAAGGAATAGTGCACTATCTCAAAAGATAAAAATCACCATCTTATAATGGACCTAATCATCTAATAAGGACTCCTAAGCCATGATGGGTCTTCGAATATACTAGAGATTTTTTCCCTACTTTACATGGATGAACAAAGTAGGGTTTATTTAAACTGGGTTCTAAAGTTTCCTATAGAGGCAAGCACCTATAGTTAATTACATCCTAAGGAAGGTGAGTTCCTTAGGAATAATCTTGATTAAAGAAGGCAATTATTGTCTCCAAAGATTTCAAAGATAAGACTATCAATAAATTAGCTTTGTTTGGAAAATCAATCGGGATAGATCAAAAGGAGAGACTTATTATCGAAGCCAAAGAGAGATGAGTAGGGAATGCTCATGATACAAAGAAGCCTAATGATCATTCCAATCTATCTTATGGTTTAGCTTTATTTGTTTGAAGTTGAGGAGAGTTATATGTTTGAATTAGAATTTTATTAGAAAGCTAGGACTTATAATCTCACAATATAAGGTTATAGAAATTCCTAAGCGATGAGGATTTATGCTTATAGCTTGAGGCAAAACAACAATCTCAGATCCTAAATCTAGGGAGCTTTGGCAAGAACCAAAGCACATCTTAAATCTAAGCGAAGATGGGTATATGGTTTACCTCTACAAGAGAGGGTAACCACATTGGACTTATAACACCGAGTGGCGCTAACTCCTCTTATGCTTTAAATTCATGTAGTCAAGTCATATGTTTTGCAAGATGGTTAGATTGTTATAATTAGAAAGAAAACAAAGGTCCTTAAACTCACTCTCTAAGAGACTAGAGCATTGGTGGTATGAATAATGACTTAGTCTAATGCAAATCTTTTCAATTTTTATTTGATTTTAGACTCTTCATTTTGACAAAGGCTTTGGGATTTTTATATGCCTAAATGCATGTTGAAATGAGTTATGGGTCAAATCAAGAGAGAAGATGGTGAAGCTCCGTCAGTAAGAGTTATTCTCACAGGTCAAGCGGTTCCCATATGTGCAAGAATGGTAGCCCTCATTTTACAAGAGTGATTCAAGATGATATGCATGATATTAGGCATACAACATCCAGCTAAGGGGTTGCTAAAATCATTTAATTATTTTGATTTAATGCTTAGGCTTTATGTGAGATTATGAGTTATTTATAAAATTTTGTTATGAGTTATAGTTGGGGTAGAAAATTTATTTTTCTCTAAGAGCCTAATCGGATCCAGGCCACACATTAAATCACCATATATCAAGAAACTAGGAAAATACATGCCATTTCTATTGCACAATTATATACAAAAAGTCAAATAATTTATAAACTTAAAGTAAAAGAATAATAGGCCGGTGCGATCGAGTATCGTTGTATAACCCGAAAAGCGAAATGGGTAGCCGAGCTCTACCATTTTACAACTCGGATTACAAAATAATTACAATTATAAATAAATAAATGCTTTGGGGTGGGGGGTGGGGGGGGGGGCTTCTTACCTTCTCTCTTCATATCTCCTCCATTTCTTCATTTAGGTTTGCTCACTCCAAAGGCATCACAAAGGCCTCGTAGGACAAAGCCTTCTAGCCTCTTCACATCCTAATCCCCCCCTCCCCTTCCATAACACTAATCCTAATGCCTAATACATAATTACATTGAAAATATGAAAGATAAATCTAACTACACCTGCAAAACAAATGTTAGCTAAACACACCATACAACCCAAGCACTTATATGCATGATTTGGACTTAGCACCTTGCATGGGTAACCAAGTCTACCTATTGTAATTTAGATTATGCTTAGGGGTTAAGCGACCTATAAAAAAGAGCATTTATATTTATTTTAAGCACCCCTTAAGCACAATCTCTTGTAGAAAACATAATTAGGCTAATACGGCCTAACATCCTCTATGAAGTATACACCCTAACATTCAGTCTATAATAATACATCATAGAACCAAACATACATCAAACCATTCACCGCCCTAACATAAGGCTAAAAGTGGTGACTTAATCTAAGGTGTGTGTATTATGCCTTGTGTGGTATGCCTTAACTAGGCTTTGTTATAATTTTCTAAGTGTGAAAGAATTTAATTATAAAGGAAGATTTCACTTTAATTATCTCAATTAATTTATGAGTTTTACTTAATGTTTTCTTTTATTTATTTTGGCTTACACTTAATAACTAAGTGTTATAAAGAGAAAAAAAGAGAGGATCACACTCATTTATCCCTACCTTAAGTCACATCTAAAGCAAATTAATTAAATGAATTCTCTTTAGTAAATGGCTTATTACATACTTTAATTAGTCTTATATTTGGGTTCACCTTAAATAGACTTACTCAATAAGAAAGGCATCTTAAGATTAACTGGAATTAATTACTATGACACAACACATGTTTGTTCATTTCTTTCCATCATATGTAGCATGCATGTGATTAAGTCCTAAACATATAAATACAGGCAACATGTCTTTGGCACACTTAAATGCAGGATGCATAAATGAGTTTTATAGAAAAAGAGGAATCTCATTCATTAGCTAAATACACATTCAAATGTATGAAAGTTCTAAGCAAGTACTTCGACATTGTTTGACCAAGAGAACAAGGTTGGAACATCCTTGGGGCTACTTAAAGTCATGCATCCCCGGGTGTCTAGACTAGATATACCCGCTACTCTTAAATACATATGGATGAACAAGAAACTATAAGAATAGAAAACCATGCAAAAGTATAATTTAATTTAATTGATTTATTTGTGTGAGTGAATTAAAGATCTATCCAAATTATAATGTCAAAATGCATAATAATGAAATCAAATGGGTACGTCGCCATTATTTTACACCAAGGGAGTGAGGTTGGAACCTCCTTGGGGCTACTTAAAGTCGTGCATCCCCGAAATATCCAGACTTATATAACCACTAACATTCATACTTATGTAAATCAACATATGAATGAAAGAAAGGACCTTGACTTCATACACTAAGCTTATATTCACATGCACCTCCTATGTATGTACACCTAATGTCACAACATGTATTATTATTCATTAATAAGCTTTCGAAAATATATTTGGATTTAATAGTGATAATAGCCACACAAATTTCTAACTTAAACCAACACATGCAACTTGACATAAAGGAAACCATTTATTTTGATTTGATTTTTGAGAGAAATGAATGAATGAATCAAGTGGCATACAAAATTTTAATATGATTGAAAAGAAATAAAGAAACACAAGCATGTAATTTCATTCAATCCAACTACTTCCTAAGGATAATCACATTAAATAAGCTTATTTAAAATAAATTGAAATTTCTAAAGTTATTTTTTTTAATTTCATTTGATTTGATTTAAGAAATGTGAGAAATATTTGCTAATCCTAATCTCATTCCCCATATGTGAATTAGTTTGACTTAATGAAAAGAAATTAGGTTGATTTTATGAATTGGTTAAGTTAAGCATGGATTAAATCAATTAATTAAACCCTTGCCTATGTTGCCTTAAAGTAATTAATTAAATAATTATGAGCTAATATGATATGAAAATAAATCAAAAAGAAAATAGCAATGCTCCTATGAAATAAAAGGGGTTGAATGTAATTAGCTCACAATCATTAATTAATTAAACTTAAGGAACTCACTTAATTACTTTTATGGTTTTCTCACACATGTGAGCTAACCATAATTTCATTAGCTCTCTTTAGGTTATTGAACACCAAAAGAACTACCCAAGGATTAATTAGGGAAATCAGATTTAATTAAAATTTTAATTTAATTGATCAAAGGATTAATCCATTATTTATTTTTCTCTTTCTTAATTATTAAATTTGATTTTTTTTTAAAATAAGATGGACTTAAGGTAAAAAGGTTGGAAAAGAGGTCCTAACCTAATTCCATAAGCTATCCATTTAATAAAGCATGAATCTATATAATTTTAGTTTTAATTTAGCCAATTAAGTAATTAATTAATTAATAAGTCATTAATTAGCATTTTTGGTTGAAAAGAGAGGGAAAATTAGGGAAAAGATTATAGGAGAAGCCCCAATCTAATTCCATAAGCCTCTTTACTATTCAACAGTAATTATGGAGTCCAAATAATTAATTAATTATTGTTCATATACTTAATTATCACTTAATTAAGTTAAGAAGGTAATTAGGGCTTAATCAACCAATTTCCCTATTTAAGTAACCAATAAATTCCAAGAAAAATAGGGGAGGCAGAGGTCATCCCCCTAAACATCTTCAAAAAGTTTGTAATCAACTGGATGATTAATTAAGGAGTAATTTAGCTACTTAAGTTTTTAATTAAACCTTAATTAATCTAAAATTACCATTCAAAATTTATTAAGGATACCTTTAATGGATTCCTCTCTAAAATACCTTAAAAATGAGCACTCATTTGTATTTTTTAAATTTTCCTACAATTAGTTACATATTTTGGAAGTTTTGGCATTAAAAATAGATTAATTAACCCTAATGAAATCCCTAATCCCATCAGCACCATGTGGCATGCTGACACAGCACGCTTTCCATATGGCGCGATTGGATTGGTTAATTAAGTTATCACATCATGTGACTGAGTCAGCCGATGCGGGATGTGCTTTCTCGTAAGTCATCTGATCTAAGATCAAACTGCCATGATCAAACCCATAGTTCAGTAGGATTTATCTAATTGATCTAGCATGATTTGATTAGGACCTTCCATTCTGATCATGTATAATGGATGGTTTGTGATATATCTCCTCCAGAGCGGTGAGATACGAAGACTGCCCATCATTCATCACTCGATCTAAACTCACCAGTGCTGAATGGAGATTAAATCGATCCCACACCTTCAGGGAAGAAAATGAAGAGATCTAATAGTGGAAATTTCACGACATGCAACCTTTCTTCAAAAAGCTCCAAAATATATTAAGCTAAAGGTTGGTTTCAATGGCATACCTCACTGGAGCTTTGGATTGGTGGTTCCAATGATTAAGAAAGCTTCATTTAGTAGTAATGAAACCCTATTGAACAGCGCGAGCTTTGATTTGAGGTGGATTGCTCAGAAGGCTAAGGAACAAGAAAGAAGTGGTCAACTTCGATTGAATTCCATCTTCTGATCATTGGGAAGCTTGGGGGATGATTCATTCTCACTCGTCTGGATCCAAGGATGGTGTGTGCAAAGTTAATTGTACTTTTATGGAGGTTTGAGCACATGGAAATCGAATTGAGGCTCCCCTATTTTGGTTTTCCCTAAAACTAATAGAGGAAGAGTTGAGCTCTCAAGAAGCTTTGGAAGTCACTCTAGGATGTGCATCTCGCTGGGTTGAATCGAGTGTATATGTGTTGATTTCGAGAAGGATATACCCCCCTCATTCCTTAATCATGGCTTGTCTTATTTGGCAATTTTTTTATCAAATGGCTATCATGGGGAGCTTAATTTGTGTAGGGAATCATCTTAGTTGGCTTCACTTAAGTGGAGGAGGGTGTGAGAGTGGCTGCCATTGGAGTAGGGGTGTCCTATGGCTTTCTAAGTGTTCTAATAGGAATGGGGAGGTGATTTAACCTCCCATGAGTCTTGGCTGACCCAACCACCCTTGGGTCAGGTTCACCAATGTCCTTGGTGCCTAAGTGGACCAATGGATGGGTGCGAAGTGGCCAAGGAAGAAAATGACCATCCCCCCAAGTGATTTTCCTCATTTTATGCCCCTAACCTAAGGGTATCTTAGCCATTTAATAATGGATTTTATTTGGGTAAATTTGAGATGTGTCAAAAGTAGGTTAGCCCAAATTTTAAGTGATTTGAATCAATTTGGTTTGATTTGGCTTAATTTGACCTATTTAGGTCAAATTTAGTTAGGCTAGGTCAAGTTGATGAATTGGTCAAACTGGGTCAAACTAAGGGTTGGGTCAAGTTCACATGACTATTTGGAGTGTATTGCTATCATTGGTTTGGTTCAATTTGCTTTGGATTTGATTTTGGCTCTTTCGGATTCTTATAGGTCAAATGGGTCAAGTTGACCAATTTGACCAAATTGGCCAAATTGGCTTGGGTTGGGTGTTGGTTCAAGTTCAATTGGATAATTGAAAATGATTGTATGCTTTAGTTTGAATCCATTTGAATTTGAATTTTGGCCAATTTGATCTTTTAGGTCAATTTGGGCTAAGTTCATAGGTTGACCAATTGGTCAAATTGGGCTTGATTATGGCTTTGGTCAAGTTCAATAATCAATTTGGGATAAACTTGATCCATTGGTTGCAATCAATTTGATTTATGTTACAATTTGCTAGTTTAGATTCATATGGGTTAAAGGTTGACTTGGTCAACTGCGTTGACTTGGTTTGACTTGATCAATAATCATGACATGAAGTTTGGATTAGCTTAATTCACTTTGATTTGAATTGTAGATTTTGGTTCATTTAGGTCAAATTGGCCACTTTGGGTCAAGTGAGCTAATTGGGTTTAGTTGACTTGATTTTGAGTTGAGTTTGATTTAGTTGAGTTTATATATGGATTTGAGATTGACATATAAATTCAATTACAATTGGTTTGGGTTCAAATGAGTTTTGGCTCATTTTAATATTTCAAGTCAAATGGGCAAGGTTGGGTTTGACTTGAGTTGATTTTTATTTGGCTTGATGATTTTAACTTTCATTTATATTTGGATAGATGATTGAAGGAATGATTGATTCAAGAGAAAATCTATTGGTTTTAATTTGATTTCGATAGGATTTGGTTCAGTTCAAGAAATTAGCTTAAAGGGTATAAATTAAATTTTGGTTTGATTTTGGATTTGGTTTTGGCTAATTGAATTTATATTTCATTTAGATTTGGGAATATAAATGATTCATGAGAAAATCATTTGAGTTTGGAGTGATTTGGAAGCAAATTTGACCAAGTTCATGGATGTAGGTCAAAAGGGCTAAGGAGTAAATCTAGTTGAGTTTAGATTTAGTTTGATTTAGTTTTGGCTATTTGAGTTTATATCTCATTTATGTTTGTGAGTATAAATGAAGATATAAATGATTCATGAAGATATCAATCAAATTTGTGTTGAATTGGGTGGATATTTGGCTAGGTTTATGGAATCCAACCATAAGGCTTTGAGGGGGATTTTGATTTTAGATTTGATTATGGGTTCTAACCATTTGGTTTGAAATTTGGATTTGGATTTGGTAAATGATTAAGGGATTGAATTAATCTTCAAGAAAGTCAATTGAATTTGGATTGATTTGAATTTGGTTAAGTCTAAGTCCATAAGATGAAATCAAAGAGCTTAGGAAGGGTTTTGATTTTGGACTTGATTATAAGTTTCAATCATTTGGTTTGGAATTTAGATTTAGATTTGGTAAATGAGTTAAATTTGAGGTTTGTTTGAGAAGGAAAGTATGGATCGGGTTTAGGCTATAGGGTAGGCAAGTCTTTCTAAATCCCTAGGGCACACCTTATTCCAGTATCTAACTCTTCTAAGTCTCTAGACTTAGGTTAAGTGTTCACTTAATCACTAGAAGTATCTTAAGCCTAAGGAGCTCTTAGTGTCTATAAGATTCCTAGATCTATGATGAGAAGTTGAGAACTCAAAAAAGTGAGGTCAATAAAAGGACCCCAATAGGTGTGGTGAACCAACAAATAACAGACATTGCATGACCAGATGATCAACAATGTCCAAAGGATTTCAAGCACTAATGAAAATGATCTATCCATATACCTGAGGTACATATAGAATCAAGATCTTAATGCAATGCAACTCAACTTAAGCCAAGGGCATAAGAGAGGAAGAAAGGATCCACTGATGGATCAAGTATGTGAACCTTCCACTAGGGAAGCAAGTTAAGATTATCCATAAAAAGGATAAGCATTTGCATTGGTATGATTTTATGGGGTTCCACTAGAGAGAGGATATGATTTGCGCCTTGTTGGGGAGAAATTTGATTTGATTTAGTTAGTTGGCATCCACTTGGGATGAGAATTCAGAACCATTGGGGATAAAGTGGATTTAATATATGGATTTCTTTGTTTTATATGGGGAAGTATCATCTAGGGATAAGAATGGATGGATTTAATTTAGATCGGCTAGGGAAGGATGGTGGATTTAATAAAATGGTCCCTGCCACTATGCGATGGATCTACTAAGAAGGGGGTATATCAGCCTTGTCCTATCTCAGATTTATAAATCCAAATGGAAAGTCTACCAGCCACGAGGTAGGACTAACCTACATAAGGGTTGCCTTTCGGTGTGTAATGGTCAAGTCAAGAAGAAAGCTTGTAGACTTACATCCTCCTAAATAAGGAACCACTAGGGTGATCTACTAGTAGCGTAACAAATCAAACCCGACCTAAGGGGACCATTGAGTGAAAGCCACTGTGGACTCGTATCAACTCAAAAAGAGTCAAAATTAATTTCATTTTAAATGGACCCTGTCGGTGTGCGATGGATCCACTAAAAAGGGGCTAAGATCAGCCTAGTCCTACTTAGATTTACAAATCCAAAGGGGTAGTCTACCGGCCATGGGGTAGACCTAACCAACCTAAGGGGTGCATTTCAGTGTGTAATGGTCAAGTAAAGAAGAAAGCTTGTAGACTTACATATTCCTAAACAAGGAACCACTAGGGTGATTGGTTGATATCACAATAAATTGAACCTGACCTAAGGCTACCCATTGGTGTGCAACGGTCATGCTGGAGAGAATGCATGATAGACTTATATCTTCCAAAGCAAGGATGACCGTCGAGGTGACTTGTTGGTGGCACAATAAGTTGAACCTGACTTAAGGGAAACTATTGAGAGAGTCCCAACCTGAGGACTTATCTCAACTCAAAAGTAGTTAGAAGATTCCTATACGGAGTTTTGTTAACACTGCCCTAAAGATAGGATGTCTGCTTGGGAAAAGGTACAACTAGGGGTTTTCCCTAATCTAATATATATATATATATATATATATATATATATATATATATATATATATATATTTTTGTGGACCCTCTTGGTGTGTGAGGGACCACATTGAGAAGGAGCTTATATCAGCCTAGTCCTATCTCAGACTTACTGGACCAAGGGAGAATATGCATATCCGTAAGATGGATTCTCCAACCAGAGGAGTGGCTACTAGAAAAGGGAGCATGCCCAATCCAAGAGTAACTTTGGCAGTGTCTAAATGGGGTTGCTAAGGACTTGATCCAAATATAGTTCCCACAGGGGAGGTGCCACTAGGGGCTTTATCCAAGACCCTATAAAAGAAAGCCTAAAAGTATACAGTGGCCAACTCCGGGAGAAATCTTATAGACATACATCTGCCATGACTGGTGTATCCACCGGGTGGGTCACTATAAGCATAGCCATAACTAACCAACCTAAGGTGTCCATCAATTTGTAATGATCAATCTAAGAAGAAGGCTTGTAAACTTACATCCTCATAGATGGAAATGATCATCAATATCTCATATGTGACGCTATCCACCTAGGCGGTACTAAGTGGGGAGTCCCGTGTAAGGACAAGGCCCAGACTTGAAGTAGCAAAGAGGAAAGGAGCCACTAAGAGACTTATCCTAAGCCTCAAATATACTCTACCCAGTGCATGATGGCTAGTCCAAGAAGAAAGTGTGTAGGCTTACATCTTAAACAAAGTCAACATGGGGTAGCTTACCGGGTACGTAGTAAGGCCTACCAAACTAACAAGGCACTCGTGAGCTTGCAATGGTCAAGTTAGGAAGAAATCTTATAGACTTACATCTTCTAGACAAGTAACCATTGGGGTGACACACTAGCAAGGTAGCATGTCAGCCTGACCTAGAGCAGCTAATGAGTGAGTCCCATATGGGGCTTTATCCCACATCAAAATATCCATAGACAAAAGATATGTGTTTGTTTTAAATGTGGTTGTGTTTAGTTTATGTTGGTATTATGTTACTGAAGGATAGAATGCTACTTGGGTTCCTCACACCTACTCTAAACACATCATGGCATATTCACAAGCAAAGACATTTCTCAACACATGAAGGGATGAGATTTGAGATGAGAAGAAGTTTTATTGATAATTGTTCTCAAACAATATTTATGGATAGTATTTCTTTAGGTAGAGTCCATTGATTAGAAGTATTGGGTGCTCTCCCTTACCATTTATAAGTTGATAAGATCCTCCTTGGTAGGCCTTCTCTATGGCAAAAAGGTCTTCCTAAGTGAGTTCAAACTTGCCTCTCATCTTTCGACGGGAAATAATTTGTCTCCTTATAACTAAAATAAGCTCTCCTACTTGAAAATATCTAGAATGGACTAACTTATTATGAGCTTGAATAATTTTGACTTTGTATAACTTAAAGTTCTAGCATGCCCGGAGGCATCTCTCCTCAAAACCTTCAAGCTCTTCTAACCATAACTTGGCATTCTGCTCTATGGTAACCTTATTACCCATAGCTATCCTTAATGATGGGTGTTAGACTTCTAATGGTAGAACTGGTTTAGAACCATACACTAAGGAAAAAGGGTTAGATTTAGTTGGAGTTCTGTAAGTGGTGCGGTAAGCCTATAGGGCTTCAACTAACTACTCTTGACATTATCGCTTGTTATCATCGAGTGTCTTCTTTAATATTTGGATGAGAGTTTTGTTGAAGGCTTCTGCCAAGCCATTTGCCCTTGGGTAATAGATGGTAGAATATCTCCAATCTATGTTGTGTCTCGCAAAGCAAATTTTAGTGTTTTAATTTAGTACCATTATCAGATATAATTCATCGAGGCACCCCGAACCTATATACTATATGGTTCCTAAAAAACTGGAACACATGCTGACCTGTGACCTCTTTGAGTGGGATTGCCTTCACCCACTTAGAAAAGTAGTCGGTGGCAACTAGAATGAACCAATGATCTATTGAAGAAGGAGGACTGATTGGACACACTATGTCGGCACCCTAACACTCAAATGGCCATGAAGCCAATGTAGGATGTAGAATGTTGGGTGGTTGGTGCAAGACCACACCATGTACTTGACATTGGTGGCATCTCCTAGCTATATCCATGTAGTTTGTGATCATCGAAGGCCAGTAGTATCCTATTCTCTTGATCTTGGCTTTCATCTTCGGATCTGATTGATGCACTTCGTATAAACCTGAGTGTACCTCGATCATGATCCTATGGGCTTCATGTTTGTCTAAACAACATAACTATATATGATCGAAGGACTGCCAGTACAAGTTGCTATCTACGATAGCGTAGGAAAGGGCTCTCTGCTTCACCTAATGTTCTAGTGATTTCTCTTGAGGTAGTTTGCCTATATTTAGATAATCCATGAATGGCTGCATCCAATCCAACTCTTCATCCTTTTTGGTAGTGGCAACCTCCCCTTCAAGAGAGAATCTCTCGATGAGTTCAGCATCAATAAGAGATAACTCTTATCTATTTTGGACCCTTTATTGGTATGGACTCATCTTCTGGGCATGCCAACTCTTTGGCAAGCTTGACTAATGCATTTTCTACTGCATTCTCTCCTTGAGGAATCTTATAAATGGAAACCTCTAGGATTTGGACCAATAACTCCATAGTATACTTGTGGTAATGATGGTGCTTAGGCTTTAGAACTTTATAAGACTTAGTGATTTGTTTGATGACTAACTCAGAATCCCAAAGATGTAGATATTCTAGATGCATAATGTAATGGCTAACTCTAGATCGACAGTCAAGCCTCATATTCGGCTTCATTTTTGGTGCATGGATTAGATAGATGATATGAAAATCTCAGCACATCACGGTACAGAGTTAAGAGAACTATTCCTATCCATGTCTTTCCTAGAAGAGTAAATCATGGTTCTTCTCCCTTTTAAAAGAAAGTTACACCATCAAAATACATCTCCCAGTGGTGAATGCTAATGTCCCCCTAAATTTTTGATTTCTTCATCGAGGAGGTCATCATTAAGCAGGGAATCAGCAGGAAGTGGGTGTGATTCTAAGAAATTTGCTAGTGCCTATCCTTTCACCACATGAAGGGGTACGAATGTGATGTCGAACTACGATAAAATTATGGGCCAATGCGCTAATCGTTCAGATAGCATTGGTCATGTCATGAGAAATTACAGTGGATTTATCCTGGAGATCAAGTTCACTTTATGAGAAAGCATGTAATGCTATAGCTTTTTAGATGCAAAGATTAAAGCTAGGCAATGTTGTTCAATGGCTGGGTAATTTGCCTCAGCAGGGATTAGACGATGACTGAGATAGTAGAGTGTATTTTCTTTTCTTCATCATTGGTTTGGGCCAACAAAGTGCCAAGGGAGTCATCTAATGTGAGTAGGATGAGTGCCTTGCCAAGATAGTCGCTAGAATTGGCATCGCCATCAGTGCTTGAAGCCTTCAAAAGCATGTCGGCACTTGTCATCCCACTTGAACTTTGCATCCTTTTGACAAGGCCGAGAATGAATATCTGGAAATGAAGCATCTTATAATGGAATGATCTAAGTTGTGTTAGACTTTTAAGGGGTGGCATTTATAATATCACCTTGATCTTCTCTAAATTGATTTCTATTCCACGGTATTGGACAACAAACCTAAGGAATTTCCCTGAAGCTACTCTGAATGCATACTTTAGGGGATTCATTTTAAGCTTAAAGTTTCTTAACCATTTAAAAACTACTCTCAAGTCAAAGAGATGGTCTTCCTTTTATTTACTTTTGACCATGAGATCATTGACATAGTATTCAAGCTGATGATGAATGAGTTCATTGAAGATCTGAGTCATGGCCTGCTAGTATGTAGCATCAGTATTTCTAAGGCCGAAAGGTATGACCCAATAGTAAAAGATTCTGATCTGGGTTCAAAATGCAGTGTTTCTTTCATCTTCAGGCCCATCTTTATTTGGTTATATTCAGATGAGCCATCCTTGAAAGAGAAGAAAGCATGAGATAAGCCAATGTCCACCATCTGTTCTAGTATTTGTAGTAAAAAAATTTCTTTTGGACATGGCTTATTCAGATCCCTAGCCAACCAGGTAGAATATTTTTCTTCCTTAATGAAGCCAACATAGATCAATTTCTTGACTTCAGAAATGACTTGTCGTTCAATGTCTAATTGTATGCATCTAGGAGCTTATTTAATATAGTTAGCACTAGGATCTATTGCTAGTTTATGGACTACCATGTTAGGAGATAAACCAAGCATCTTTCATAACTCCATGCAATAGTCCTTAAATTCATTCAACACCCTAACTAAGTCATTAGTTTCAATGCCACTCAACAAAGAACTAATATATGTCGGACATGGATTGTCTTCAGTTCCTAAGTCAATTTCTTGGAGATCATCCATGGTTGACCTGATCTCCTCTTCAATCTCTGGTGTTGCATCCCTGACTTCAAAGTCATTTGGATCATCTGAAGTTTCTAAACACACCTCCTCATATGAGTTAGCATGATTTGAAAAGAACCTATCCGACTCCAAATGATTGGTGATGACTAGGCAATGATTGTCATCATCGATTGAACCCACTATGTCAATCCTAGTGGTCTGATTGGGATGTTCCGCTTTGATTGTCCTATAACTTTTCAAAGTAGACTGACCTATGTTTAGACCAAGTATATGGGATTAATCCCTTCTTTTCTAGATTAAGACACAAGGCGAATACAAATCAAAAGGCAATTATATTAAATCTTTATATGAATCATCCTCAAGTTCTAGATTAGCTTCCTGACTTGAGGATGATGCTCCCAAAAAGAACCTTGGTACTCAATTCTAGCTCTCATGAACTTCATGCACTGATGTAGAGAGGATGGAACTGTGTTGTTCTCATGTATCCATGACCTCCCAAGCAAAGCATTGTAAGATGTATTCGAGTCTATAATATGAAACTTGGCTTCAGTCTTCCAATCATCTATCTCTAATGGCAACAATATGTAGCCTAAGGCCCTCTTGCCTTGTTCATTGATTCCTCTCAATATCATCCTCTCTTTTTGGAGTCTGGAGATGTTAATCCTCAAGTAGGCAATGGTTCTTAAACAAATAATATTGACTGATGCACCTTGGTCAACCAGAACTCTTGATAATCTATATTTGCCAACATCCACTGTGATGTAAAGAGGGCGGTTATGCTTGGTCGTTCCTAGAAACAAATCTTCATCACTGAATGTAACTTCTAAGATGACCTTTGAGTTATGTGCCTCCTCTTTAGTGGCAGTAAGTTGAGCTAACATATCTTTGGATCAAGAAGAGCCTTTACTAGAGATTCCCTCATCTCTTTGGATAAGACAAGGGTGTCATATATGCTTGACTTACCTGACAACTTTCTAAGATGTGCTAGGACATTATAATCAACTTTGACTTGGTCCTCCATAAGCATATCCATAGGTAGAGCATCCTGTGGAGGGGTTATCTATTCACTGGATCCAATAACTTTTTTACCCTTATCCCAAGGTGCTACCATAGGAGGTAGAACTTTGCCACTATGTAGGTTGACTTCAGTAACTTCATGGAATGATGAACTTATGGAAAGTTCTACCTTCTCATCAGGTATACCTATAGCTTCTCCTATGAGATCCTCAGAGTCAGTTAACTTTAAGTCAATCTTAAGAGGTGAACCCAATTGATTCAAAAAAGGAATGTCCGATTCTGAAATAGAAGATAGTGGATCAAAATGACTAGAGCTATCATTATTATTTTCTAGACTTGGAAAGTTTTCAACAGGAATAAAACTTATAGTATCAAAAGTGGACAAGATATAAGTGAAAGCTTTCTTCATTGATTTCTTTTTGGGTGGAGGTACATGATAGAAATTTAATAAAGTAAGTGGGGTAAGGGATTTAATGCCCTTGACCACTGATACAATGCTCCTGCTAGGAAGAAAAGAGCTAGTGGAGGTAGAAGTAGTAGCTCCAATTATGGATGGGCTGCTGGACTCGAACGATGGTTGTGCTACTGAACTATCCTAGGCAAGTAAGGTGGACTACTACTATTGCTGATGCTGAGCTATCACCTTCTTCAAGTTGTCTTTGGCAACTTACAAATCTTCCTTGATATTGGAGGTTTGAGCTGCCTCAGACACCTGTAGAGAGAGTTTCTTAATTTTAGAAACTACTTTTTTAGAGGTTCAGGATAAGGTAATATCCCAACCTTCTTTTGTCATAAGAGGATCGCAGCTTTCCCCAAGAATTACTCTAATAGAATTGGATGGTTGTTCTAGTAAGTATTCCTTGGAGATAACTACAGTGCTTGACTTATAGCTACGCTTAAGCCAGTCCTTAAAAGTAATATAATCCTCTAAGACATTACTAACCATGCGGTGGTAGGAAAAATAGTTAGGATCATTACTCTTGTCCACTTCCTTCAATCTCTTGGGCTCTAATAACTAAAAGTCAAGTTTCTTTAAGAGATTCTTAAAGATCTTTCTAAATACCTTCCTCTTGAATGAATATGGCATATTCAATCTATCAACAAGAGTAGGTGGGTAATAGCTACCTGGTGGGGGATAAGAATACCATTACCGATGTGGTGGGAATGGCCATTATCATAGCTGATTTGATGGTTGAGGTGGTGGCTAAGGAGGTGGCAAAGGGGGATACTGAGCTCAAGCTCTGTCATACTAGACTCTGGCTATCTACTTCCCTCTATCCATTGACACAACTATCCCTGGCTTCTTCTTGAACATCTTATGTGGCTTAGGCCGAGATGATTGGTCAGGAAAGGGCAACTATTTGGCTTCCTCTTGTAGGCTAGATGTCTTGTTGATTAGTTTCTCATATGTCCTGATGGTAAAGACCTTAAGCATGAAAGCGATCGGGCCTTGAATATTCTTGAGAAGAATCTCAATGGCATGTTGTTTGGATAGCTGTGGCTCACATTTCATTCTCTGGTTGCGCCAGCTGAGAATATAATCAATAAGGGACTCATTGAGAACTTATGTCGCTACAATGACATCACCTATAGTTACTCTTTAATGAGCTCTGGAAAAACTCTTGATGAAGAGGTGCTCCAACTCAGCAAAATTCCCTACTAAACTATTGGGCAGTTCGACATACCAATCAAATGCCACCCCTGCTAGGCTACTGACAAAATGTCTGAAAAAAAGTGCGTCACTGCCACTTGCATTATAATAACTGGCTCTGAAATGTACAATATGCTGACATGGGTTCCCACTGCCATCAAAGATCTTGAAGGAAGGAGGCACAAAACCCTTGGGGTCTCAAATTCCTCTGGGTATGGTCTACCCTTTGGAATAGATGAGATCTCACAGGCTTCCATCGCTTTACTTTCACTCTACATGTTTTAATGTCCTTTTCATGCATGAAGGTGCCATCTATAACCTTCTTATGCAAGCTACCAGCATCATACTCTATGGGACTGCACATAGGATGCTCTAAGGTATGTACCAACTCTAGACGGTTGGCTACTATATGGGAAGGCTATGAAACTGGGGATGAGTTCTACAATGCCGAAACCACTACCATCAACCCCTCAATTTTCTTCCACATCTTGTCAATATGATCATCTCTCTATCTGAGTTGGTGGAGGAGGTGCTGAGTAGAGTGAGAAGTGTCACCTTCCTTGAGCACAGCACCTTCATGGCTATGCTAATCCCGCTGTAAGGATCCTCGTGTATCAACCATGTGAACTTTGACTGTGTCATCCAATATGTCATCTTCGTCAAGATCAAAATAGACTCTATCATCTTCCTGATATGAGTGGTCACTACTGAAAATCTACTTCTTCTCAATAAAGTAGTATGCTAATATGTCATCTAGTGACTGATCTACCATGCCCGGTTGGACTTTTATGAATACTCACTGACTACTAGTCATAAGATTGTGCTCCTCTGCCTCTATGTAATGAACACTGCTTAATGTTAAGACTTCCTCATCGGGAGGATCAACTGATGGGAACTATATTTGTGTCCACTCCCCTCTCTATCTCTATCTGTTGTGGAGGTGGTGTGACAATGATGCTCTTTGGTCGCCACTCCTTCCTAACCACAACTAAGGTAGAGCATTAAGCAAGGGAGCGCGATCTCGCCACAACAAATAAAATGGATGGAGCAGGATCCTTGGGCCATAGTCAGATCACTAGTAGGGATGGTCTCTCCTAGTATGGGGACTTCTAAATCTTGGCCGGGGTGGTAGATGGTGTAAGCTGAATAGGTGATGGTGTACGATGAGGGGAGTGGTGTGATGTTAACACCGACTACCCCTCAACTAGAGATCTCCTCCTATGGTGGACTATGGTAGTTAGAATAATACTATCTGAATGATTGACCATAGGGCACCAATAAGGAAAATCCATCAGAGTAGAGACTGCCGACTCCCTGGCAATAATATATAAGATTTCCAATGATGACATCATATATCATAAAAACATAGAGGTTTGATAAGTTTGAAGTGGACTTACTTCTCTACCCATGATATTACATCTTCTATTAATTTGCAAGCAATGAGTTAATATCAAGTGTCAAATTTTGACCCTTCAATTTCTATTTAGCATGCCATTTAGATGATAAAGTTCAACTTAAAGGCATAACCTCATTGCAAGGCTTTGATAAACTCCACCTCTTCATGTCTATCTTACATAATTAGAATCACCCTAAAATTCTACTGGCCTAATTTATTAAAAAAGTTTTCATACACTTCCTCCATAATTAGATGGACTAATCAGAATTAGAAGTCACTTGAAAGAATTGATCTTCCCAGAAAGGAAAGACTCACTCATAGGAAAGCTCAAACAATCTAGTCAACTTGATTTGATTCTATGTTTTAGCATTGAGATTTGAGCACTTTGATGTCTACAACTTGTCATCTTGGTCTTTAAAAGGTAAGATTATATAATACTAAATTTAAGGAAGACTAAGAAGATTTATTATATAGATTGCATTAATTTGATTTAACATGAACTAATTTGATGTGATGTCTAATTGACATTTGGCATGAGCTTCTAGCAATGCAAGATTGCCAAGCTTGACTTCTTGATGAGCACTAGAAGACTAAAATATTTTTTGTTGAGAGACTAATTGTACAAATCTAAAGGCTAGCAAATGATCATCTTGTATGTCTCTGGTTGGACAAACTAGCTCCATTGGGATAATTCCAAGTGACATGAAAGTTGGCAAATTTTCATATTCAATCATATAAATGCTTGGGAGATGGATGGTTGCCTCAACTAACACATGCATCTTGTCAAGGTACTCAACATATTTTTTGATGCCTTACTAAGTGAGCTATAATTTAGAGATTGTTCAATGTCTTGCAAAGAAACACGGGGATCTTGAGAAGTGTGTTAATGTTGCGCTAATGTCTCACCGAGCCTTGGTGACTTGGCAAGAACATGGTTGAAAATCTAAATACATGATTGCGATTATGATTATTTTGGTGAATGCAGAAATGAGATCTTGATATATCCATTTTTCTTTGGGTTGATTCATTTTAAATTTAATGTGAGTTTAATGTATTTTAAAATTCAACTTTGTTATTATTTAAAAGTATTTCACCTTTTTTTTGACACTAATTTGTTAGTTGAAATTTCATAAGTTCAATTTTATTTATTTTTCATAAAATATATTTGATAAGAATTCATTTGAAGTGTTTAGGAGGTTCTTATCCAGTATTGCATAAGAGCTAAGTAAGTCACAAGGAGACAAAGAAAGGGTGTGTTGATTCTATGAAAGTATTTATAGTTTTGTTATCTTTTCGTGTACCTTTCAATTCTATCTTCCTTCCTTACGGTCAGCTTAAAAACTTAACTTTAAAATTCCTCACTAACAAACTCTACTCATTACCAAGGCTATTTGCAACTAGCTAACTTTAGGTTTTGATTTTGAGCAAAAAAAAGCTTCATTATCCTAGTTTTTTTATTTAACTTCTTTGATTATTTGTAAAATGTTATTCATTGTTAAAACAATTCAATATTTTATCTTTTTCGATTAACACATCTTCATGCAATATATCTAAATGTTTAAAATAATTAAAAAAAAAGAATATTAAAGTTAGCATGAGTTCCATGCTTGATCGATCATATCTTTAATATTTTTTATATGTTTTTTTTATTGTTCAAAATAAAAATAAGAATGTAAAGTCAGTATGGAGGATAATCTAGACAATTATATTGATTTTATTAAAACACTAATGTTATAAAGGTAAACAAATATATATAGTTAAAAAATATTATTTAAATCACTAAAATTATTATAGATTTTTTTAATAATTGAGAGCTACAGCATTTTTTAAATTAAAAATAAAATGTCGTTGCAAGGCATAAACAAAACACTTACTAATAATAATGATTTAAATCACAGCTAATTTTGTTATCTAGCAATGGTTAGTGGCGGTTTAGAGTAATGTAGTTGCCTTAACATTTGTAATATCATATTGATATTTAAAATCGATGTTGGAATTGATGCTAATTATAAATTAAGAATTTGTTTGGGATAATTTTCTTTGTGTATTTTTTAAAATTTTATGTTATTTCAAAAATATATTTATTTGATGTGTTTTTAAAGTGTTTTTCATTTTTATTTTTAAAAACAAATCACATTACTTTTAAAAACAATATTTAAAGTAAGTTTATAATGGTAACTGATTTTACTCTAAAGTAAGTTTATAATGGTTGCCAAGATTAATTTAGACAATATTTAAACAACACTATTATTTAGGTATAAGAAAATTTATAATATTAGAGAGAGTTTATCATTTTGTTTTAAGTCAAAAATTTGTATGGAGATAAGATAAAAGTGGCTCATAGGGGCGAACTTTTGAATTTTAAAATTTCAAAAAGGAAAATAAATCCTGCGACACAAATTAATTGAAATGATTTCACTAATATAAATCTGATATTACAAATAAATTTTTCATGACCTATCAACTTTCATCATCATCATTAATAATTTTCTTTATCATTAGGAATGGACTTTTAAATCTTTAATCTTTCATCTCTTTTCTTGATTGTTATATGAAATATTGATTTTATTTTTAAAATATATTTCATAACTTTTATTCATATCTCTACCTTTAAATTTATCTACCTACTTTTGGATGCCTTTTTTTTCTTTATGGTCAATATTGAGACTATCAAAATTCTTTCTAACTAATTTATTTTAGGGGCATTTATATACATAGCACAAAACTTTTATATATTTTTATATTTACTTAAATATGGCTCAAATCTTTATTATTACATCAAAAATAGCACAATCATTACTTTTTTAGAGTGAAATGCACCTCTTTAGTCATAGAAAAAAAATACAATTTTTGTAAATATCAAATTTTAAGTGTTAGATATGTAAATGCATAAGAATTGTATGCTATGTATGTAAATATCCATTTAGTTTAATAACTATTACATAAAAACTTTTCGTCTCTTCCCTCTCTTTCAAAGCTAGCGTAATTCAAATTATTATATATCTGAGATAAAGGTTGTGAATATATTAGTTATTGAATTTATATGTAATTATATACACGATTATGTATATAATCATAATTAACTCCATATATATGAAATCTGCATAATAACTTTCCATTTAAGGCATAAATTTATATAATTATATCAGTTATGTTACTTTTGAGTTATTTGCATTTGATTCTTTTGATCAATATAAATTATTTTAAGTTTTTGGTTTAATATTAAAAGAAAAAAAAACTCGAATATATGCTTGCAAGATAAATTATATCGATGCATTTGAAATGTTAAAACTGCAAAAGAAAGACATCTATTTGTAAGAGTTGATGTATAAATATAAAATGTAAAATACTTACGTGCATATTTTAATTGTATGAGAAAGATAAAATTTATGAAAAGATATAAATTTATTTTAAATAATAATTATTGATGAAGTAAGTTAAATTATTATTATTATTATATAATCAAGTTAAATTTAATTAGAATCAATCAAAATTTAATATATAAATTCAAATTAATATTATATATATAAACACATATGATATATTAAAATTATTCTGCTATTATCCTACATTCAAGATAAATCTTGTTAGATTAATTAGTTAAAAATAATATTATTATATAATATAATTTTAAAAAATAAAAAATTAAATTTAAATCTTTAAAAATATGAAAAGTATGATCAGGTGTTATAAAAATAAGGAAAAACAAGTTTTTCATGTTTTTAGTATTTTTGAAAACAAAGAACAAATTTGTTTAAAAATAGTAAAACAAAATACAAACATATTTTTTTATTTTATTTTTCTACAACAACAACAACAACAACAACAAGCCTTAATCCCACTAGGTGTGGCTACATGAATCTATTTCCATTGTGTCAAATTCTCATTTAAATCAAGTATGCTAAGATCATTTTTAATACATCTTAACCAAGTCTTTTTAGGTCTACCTCTACCTTTCTTAACATAAGGCAAATCTAATGCATCTTCTCTCCTAATCAGGTCATCGGACGACTGACGCTTTATGTGGCCAAACCATCTAAGGTGACTCTCCCTAATCTTATCTACCATTGGAGCTACTCCAACTTTTTCCCGAATATACCCATTTTGCATTCTATCTCTAAGAGTAAAGCCACTCATCCACCTAAGAATCCTCATAACACTTAACTTAGTCTTATGTTTCTCTTTTATTCATAAGTCATTCCATGTCTTACCACCATCTTATAAAATTTTCCTTAAGTTTAAGTGGAACTTTCTATAATATGCATTCCTCCACTTCAACCATCCAACTTGAATTCTACTAATAGCATCTCCATCTATTTCACCATCATTTTAAACAATAGAGCCTAAATATCTGAAATGCTCACTCTTATTAATGACTTGTTCACCTAATATCACAACACTACCACTAGAACTTCTACAACTAAAATTACACTCCATATATTCAGTTTTAGATCTACTTAAATGAAAACCTTTAGACTCTAGAGTTGACCTCCAAAATTCAAGTTTCTATTGGACTCCCTCTCTAGTCTTATCAACAAGATGAATGTCATCGACAAAAAGCATACAAGGTACATCTTCTTGTAAATTCTAGTAAGAACATCCATAACTAAAGTAAAAAGATAAAGATCCTTGATGTAATCCAAGCTGAAATAGGAAAATATTTTGTCAATCCTCCTTGTGTTTGGACACAAGTAACAACTCATATCCTTAATGACTTGAATATAACCAATATTAACTCCTTTCTATTCTAGAACTCTCCAAAGAAAATCTCTTGAAACTTTATCATAAGCTTTCTCTATCAATAAATATCATATGTAGATCCTCATTACTTTCTCTATGCATCAAACCCCTTAACAAATGTATAGCATCCATAGTAGATCTACGGATGAAACTAAACGATTGTGAGAAACTTCTGTATCACATTGAAACCTATGCTCAATTACTCTCTCCCATAATTTTAATGTATGGCACATTAACTTAATTCCTCATAATTTGCACACTCTATGCATCACCTTTATTCTTAAATATAGGAACCAACAAACTCTTTCTCCACTCATGCATCTTTTAGTCTTTAAAATGACATTAAAAGATTTGTAAGCCAAGAAATTTCTTGATCTCCTAAACATTTCCACACATTGGAATATTATCGGTCTCTTCTTTTCCACATTTCATTTTCTTTAAAGCTTCATTAACTTCGATTTACTAATCGATAAAATGAAATTCTCTATTTTTGTTTAGGGTATTAAGGTTGATAAAATCAATCATACTTTCAGATCCTTCATTAAAAGTTTATCAAAATACCTCATCCACAATTTTCAATATCCTTTCTAAAAAAAGCATTTTATTATTTTCATCCTTAATACACCTCACTTGAACTATGTCTTTACTTCTTATATCTTTGGTTGTAACTTATACATACATCTTTCACCTTCTTTGGTATCTAATCTAGTATAAATCACTAAAAGCTACATTTTTTCATCATATATTGCTTTCAGAATCTCTAGCCAATTTATATCTTTCCCAATTCTCAGTTTTACATCTAAACCAAGTTTTATAATAATACTTCTTATTTTTTCTTTTCTTGCACACTCTGACTCCACCACCAACTATTCTTATTAAAAGAAGCTTTTCCTTTAGATTCTCCAAGCACATCTTTAGCAATTTGCTTAATTTCACTTGTTATTTTTTCCCACATAATATTAGCTTCCTCATGAGCATCCCAAATTCTAATCTCTTGTAGCATGCTCTTTAAAATATTTTTATTTTTGTTCTATAAGTGTGCCCATCTAATTCTAGGATAATAATTTGGTTTATTGTTTCTCTTACAACCTTTCATCTTAAAATCTAAAACTAACAATCGATGTTGGGTACTTAGATTTTCACTTGGAATGACCTTACAATCTACAATCTAAGCGATCTATTTTCTTATCAAAATAATCAATCAATTTTTTACTAGATCCATTTTTATAAGTAATAATATGTTCATCTCTTTTCTTAAATAAAGTGTTAGCAACTAGAAAATCATAAGCTAAAGCAAAATCTAATATAACCTTCTTCATTAGTCACTAAATCCATAACCATCATGAATACTTTTAAAATCTTATACTCTCAACATATCATTTAAATCTCCTCCAATAAATATTTTTTCTTCAAGAGGTATCTTTTGTATTAATCCCTCTAATTCATTCCAAAATTTTCTTTTACCTCCAAACCTACTTGAGGAGCATAGATACTTATAACATTGATAATCAAGTATTATAATAATCTCTAAAGCTATAATTCTATCTCCACATCTATTAATATTTATAACATTATCCTTCAAACTTTTTATCTATAATCACACCTACACCATTTCTAGTTCGACTTTTACGAACCAAAGTTTAAAATCTAAACTATCAATCTCCTTGGCTTTCTCCCCAACCCATTTAGTTTCTTGAACACATAAAATATTTATCTTTCTATGAACCATAATATCTATTAATTCCATTAATTTACAGTAAGAGTACCTATATTCCAAGATCCTAACCTAATTTTAGTTTAGGGACTAACTTCTTTGCATCCATCCATAATGTTGGAACCCTTGCTTATTTAATGCAGAGATCTGACTCTACATTTTCATTATTCCAATATAGTGTGTCGGGGATGCCCTAGCATTAACACAATGATTTAAAGGATTCATGTCATGATTATTTCATAAGTTTTACTGGTTTACTAGCAACCCTCCCTTTTCACATCCGGACTTGGGAATGGTAGTGTTTTTTATTTTATTTTTCTATTTCTTAAAAATAAAAATAGAAAATAGAAAACAAAATTGATACCAAATAGGGCCTTAACTATTGGATATTTTCTAATTGATTCTTAAAAATCTTGAAGAAAAAAAACACCAAAGAAATCCGAACATTCATATGACAGATCCTAGTTTTAATTTTTTTTTTTTAAAAAAAAAGCTTTGGGATAGACTCATATAAAATGATATATTATGTTGATAAAGATCATGTTCACTTATCTTCCAAATTAGGGAAGATAAAATCATAAAATAAATAAGTCAAATTTGATTTCTTGTGGACATAGAAAAAAATGTTGAAAATGTATTAAAGGATAATGACAAAAATTGGTCTAAAGTGGAAGAATAATGATTGTAAAATAATAGTAGCCATTCGATGGTGAATAGACAATGGCGATTAAATGACAAATGATAGACTATGACGATTCACTAAGATATTCGACCAATAACTATTTGGCGAAGATGGTTATTAGTGATTATCATTGACATCAAATGCTGGGCAAAGCTTTAAGATTGTCTAGATCACCTAATTCTCTCATTTTGAGTTTTAAAGAATGCAATATATTTATAATTTTTGAGAATATCTTTTTAATTATTTTGAGTGAAATCATAAAATACTTCGTTGGATGGCTTATGTTAATTCTTTTAATCATAGATTATTTTTTAGCATTCCAATTCTTAAATAACCTCAAAATTAAATGATTTTAAAAATTATGATATTCTTTTCATCCAGCCACTCATTTTGATTATAAACACACAAAAATAGATGACTTCTATTCATTTAGTTAATATCCTAAAATTTATAATCATATTTTAAATACATGATTTAGGCTAGATCAAATCATTTTAGTGTTGCTTAATTCATTTTAATGATACATTCAATTTGGGTGTAAATTTATTAAAATTATAATTTAAATGATCATGAATTTAATTTATAAAATATTAAATTTGAATATAACATCTAGATTTATATTCAATCAAATAAACTTATTATTATGTATCATTTACTTCCCTATTTTTAGATATCAAAGTTCGTGTTGTTAGAAAAAAAACTAAAACTTTGAAAACAAATGAGGGGGCATTTGCAATTAAAAAATATCATAATGAACAATCACTCCCATAATGCAACATGAACCTCTTTTCTAAGCAATAATCCAAGTAAAATCTCTTCAATCATAATTTTGACATTCCTTGAAGTTGGTATGTTGATTGGAGCAAAGATTAATAAAACAATTGAACTCAAAATTCTCCAAATTTGATCAAAATAGATGATAGATGCTCTATTAGAAAGTACCAAAATTGAATCTAGAATGTAGAAAAAATAACTATTATGATCGATTTTAGTCTTAGATAAGGCTGATCCTTTCTTTCTTTTTTTTAAAATTTTCATATGCTGATTTTTTAAAAATAAAATATAAATGCTCTGATTTCATTTGAATAAATTCATTTGTGATAAAAATTATTTTGGTTTAAGTTCTCTAGGGCTAAAATGTTTTCATTGATATTAGTTCATAAGTTAATACTTGTCTTGACTTGAAATTTTCAAAGTCAATTAACATGATTGTTCATTTACATAAATGTTTGAGATTTCAATCCATTTTCTCTATAAAATGCATTATGATCGTAAGTGTTTCTTAATTAATTTCTTTGAATTCAGAATACCATCAAACTTTGAGATTGACCTATTATTTATGGGGTATTTACATACATACCACACAATTCTTACATATTTAACACTCAAAGTTAAATTTTTATGTATATAAAACTCTAATCATCAATATCACATCAAAAATACCATCATCACTCACTATTTAAAAGTAAAATGCACATTTTATAAGCATAGAAAAGTATTAGATAAATAAATATCTAACTTTAAGTGTTAGATATGTAAATACATAAGAATTGTGTGGTATGTATGTAAATCTTCCATTATTTATTCATATAGTTTTATGTTTATTCAGTCTTAATTAGGAAGCTTGCGTGAGGTATTAACACATCTATTCAAGTATAAATACCATCTGCCTTAACATATACTAAATGCTGCAATGGGCACATCATTAGACATCTTAGTACCAAGATGTGGTTAAGATTATTTTTCTATTGTACTAGTTGATCGATATATTAATGGGCTGAACAATATTATTGAATATAATTGTGCACTATGAAAGTGAATGTACCCAATATTTATTTTTGATAACGCTTTATTGATTTCTTTATGTTCTCTAACAATGAGGAGAGATCTCGCTTAATTTATAGAAGAAAGCAGAGATTGTAGAAGACATGCTTGCTTGTTTTTTCTGTCCAAACACCAAAAAACAAATGAAGGAGATAGCCAACTAGGTACTGATCAACTCAATAATACAGTTCTAGAGGAATCATCTCATATTTTGTAACTTAACTTGTAATCATCAATTAAAGGGCTTGTCAATGAAGGCGAAGGCCTCAAAAGGGCGGTGGAAGAGAAGGGCTAAGGAGGTTGATGCAGAAGAAGCAGTGGACAGAACATATGAATAGATATCAAGATGGGAAGAGGAGAAATGGGTGGCGGAGCCTGAGCAAGGAGTACTGATAACAATAGTTCCTCAAGCTAATGGAGGCAATTATATCAAGAAGATTAGGTTCAAGTGTAAATTATTATTTATTATGTTCTTGTTCTATTTCTAAAAATGTGCTATAAAGCTGATCAAAAATGGTTACGAGAAAGCTAATGATTATGATGAGGATGTTAAATGAAGTATTATAAATGTTATTAATGTCATTTCCAGATCTTATTTCTCCATCTTTTATGCATTAGAACATTTCATTACTAATTTTCTATTGTAAGTATGGGCTAAATTGATATTTTAACAAAAATATTTGATACTTGAACATGGATTAATAGTGAGGATAGATTAATACCTTTGAAGCTCAAAAGTGGTGGAGTGATAACTTTGAAAAGTTCCTAGATTTGTATAGCATTTGTATGCCACCATCAACATATCAGTCTGATGAGGATGTGGTAACCAAAGCATTATTACAAGATCTATGTTGCTGAAAAAGTACATGCACTTTATTTGATCAAGCATTAGTAAAAATGGATAAAATGTAGACATATAGTAAAAAAAAGAACTAAATAATGTAAGAAATCTATTTTTCTTAAATAACAAGGTCAAGTTTACTTTTCCTTCATAGTTTTAGAACAAAATCTAATAAAAAAATAACTTTACTCATAAATATATTTCTTTAACTTTGAAATTTGGTTTAAGAACCTGTGCTTTGCGCTTGTAGGATGAGATTAATTCTATTCAAGTACACAAGTTGAGCACTTTGGAAAGATCAAATGACCAATCTAATGCAATAGAAGCAAACCATGATAGCCCCATTGACGTAGAACAGAATTCAATGACAACTTTTCTAAAAGGAGTGAACAAAAAAGTGGTAAAATGGGTAGTTGAAGATGAACCATTTTTTGTGACCATATGCTCCTTGCGATGATATAAAGGAGATAGTCCATGTTGAACTTAGGTAAGATACAAGTGTTATATTAATGTTAAATGGTGTTTCACTTTATTTATATCATTGTAATATTTAACAGTCACTCCTTAAAATTTGCAGCCAAGAGAGGTTTGGTGAGGTGAATGCAAGAGTATGGTGGGATGAGAATAAGACCAGGTTAGTGGAGCAACATTTGTAGACTATAACTTTAGTATTTCAAATGTAGCAGTTTTTTAGTTAAACTATTTATGATGATGCTAAGTTTATGCTTTCGAACACACTATTATAAACTTTCCTTTTATTGTTTAGTATAAATTTCTCTTAGTATAACAACTTTTTTAAATCAAAATTCTTTCTTTTATTTTGCATATAATCCAAAAATTCTAACGTTGTAAAAGAAAAAAAGAATATTATAATACAAATTGTATTAGGATGGATTGAAAATTAATTGGATATGCTCTAAGATCTAATAGTTTTTCATCCCATCCCCATTTAATTTGTATCAAGATATCTTGATGCAATTTTTTCCCATTTTCAAATCAGCCCACGATGGATAACTAAATATTCGAAATGCATGACATATTAAGTACAATTGTGGTAGACTACAATTTAAGTGATTGACATGCTGAATCAATTGGTTTACATTTACATATGTAGTTGTGGGAAGCACAATTAATATTATACTAGACATTTAGTGTAATTATGTAAACATGTTTTTATTTCTTTTCACTTATGTCCAATAGCATGAAGAACTACCCACCAAAATAATATAGTTTGTAGTTGACATTACGTGTGCCTTGCATTCTTGCAACAATCTTTCAAGAATATGCTAAAAGTCTTTTATTAAGAAACTATCTCATGAAGTAGGTCCAATATTTTAAACTAATGGCTTTCATTTCATTACATGTGCATATAGATCAGTCTAGTTATAACAAGAACATGTTGGAAGAGAAAAGAATAATAGAAAACTTGATATGAGAAATTAACAAAGAAATATACAAAATTCTTATATTTCAAGGTAAACACAAGATAAAAGATGAAAACTTTTGAGGAACATTTTTAGGGGAAAAACATTCAGAATATGCAAAGTAAATATTAGAGATTAGGAAACTCACTTATAAAATTTATGAACTATCACAAACTAAATTTCTTAAATAAAAGAACTAAATGTAATCATAATAATAGATGTCACATAACTTTAATTGCCTTATCTATGCGCTCAACTTATGACACAATAATTAAAATAGTTGTAACTGATCGCAAAGAATATATATCCAACATGCAACTCTAGTTCATCCAGTGGGAAACTCTTTTATTATGGTTTGAGCTATTGGAAGGCATAGGTTAGTACCTCACCAAGTTGGATGAGCACACACTTGAGTTAATTAGTGAGGTCTCACTTTAGACTTGGAATTCTTCTCACCCCTTTAGTAGTGTTAGCGCTGGTGTTATAATCAAATTTCCTTTCACACTTGGAAGCTTTGTTAAGTCTTGATCCACTCAAATTTGACCTCTTTTTATGTAACTTACATCAAAGTCATCACCCTTTTCGAGAAGGCAGTAATGAACCATTAATATTTGGCAAGTCCAAGGAACCAATGGATTTCAACCACATTGTGTAGTTTTAGATTGTCAATGATGAGGACATCTTTTTTTGATAATGAATAGAAATGCCATTAACATTGACCACATGGCCCAAAAAAAAGATATGATCAACCTAAAAGAAATATTGAGAAAACCTAGTGTATAATCAATGGTCTCAGAGACTCTTTTAGATGAAACCCAATGAATTATTTTTTTCTAAGAGTGTTAATAAGAACTTTTCCTGTGAAAATAATCACAAAGTAGTCCATATACTATTATAACACTTTATTTATCATGTAATGAAGGTGAAAGGTGGCTATATTGTTGACTTGCTTGATCTTGAGCTAATGTTACATAAAGTTCAAGTTAATGTTTGAAAATAGCTAAGATCCTAAAGATGCTCTAAAAATGTTCAACAATCCTTCTTAATGTTGTCTCGATACTTTGGTAATGATATAGCTTGCACGTAAAACTCATCAATTTATGGGTTCTAAATGTAACACTTTTCTCTCAGTCCATGAAGTCATGACTTTGTGCCAACTAATCCCTTCTCATGTTGATGTTAAATTCAATTATGAAAACCAAATGCAATAATGATTTGAACACTTAATATTTATGACATAATTAGACATTAACATACATAGTCCCTACTCCCTAGCATGATATCACAAGTTGACTAGAAGAGTGACAACTTAGCTTCTAGGAACTTATAGATTGATTTTCACATCTTGACTTTTTGACACTAAAATGAAAGAGTGTATTGGATTAGAGCCTCTACTCATTTCATTATATAACCTTTCTTAATGATTCTCAAGTCCATTTTATATAAAATATTGGGAAGTTGGGTGGTATTGTGCTTTGGTAATAAATTAGAGATGTTAGGTCCCTTTCTGCATGATGCTATCCTAAGCATTATTTTTCCTAGTCACTTGGATCACAACATGGCTATTAACAACTTCACACATCTACAATAGCCTACTAGAAGTATTTTCTAATCTTTGCCTAAAAACTACTTAAGCTATTCTGACATAAATTTGATCAAAATATATTTTCTTATATTTTGAGTTATTTTAAAGAGAAAAAATCAATATAGAAATAATTAATTACCTATGGTGCTTACTTTTGAATGCAAGGAACTCTGCGCAGATCGTAGGGGGTACTTATTGAAGTGATCTGGTACGACATTAAAGTATGGTGCACTATCTCGAAAGATAGAGACGTCACCCTTTAATGGACCTAATCATCTAATAAGTAGTCATAAGGCATGATGGGCCTTCGAATATACTAGAGACTTTTCCCTTACTTTACATGGATGAATAAAATAGGTTTATATTAAACCTGGTTCTTAAGTTCCCTACGGAGGCAAGCCTCGATAGTTAGTTACATTCTAAGAAATAAAATCCCCTAAGAATACTCTTAATTAAAGTAGACAATTACCATCTCCAAAGATTTCAAGGTTAGACTATCAAAGAATTGGTTATATTTGGAAAATCTAATGGGAAAGTTTAAGGAGAAGACTTATTTTATTGGAATCCAATGCTAGGAAGTAGAAAATTCTCATGATACTAAAAAGCTTAGTAAGCATTCTAATCTATCTTATGATTGGGATTTATATATTTAAAAGTGAAGAGATTTAATTGTTAGAGTTGAATTTTATTATATTTCTAGAGATTATAATCCATCAACACAAGATTGTTGAAATGCCTAAGAAGTGAGGATTTATGCTTGTAGCGTGAAGAAAACCACAACCTCAGATCCTAAACCTAGGGAGCTTTAGTATGAGCTGAATCATAATCTAAATCTAAGTGACAAGTGGACATAAGGGTTTACCTTCACAAGAGGGAATAAACACATCCTACTTCTTATAATTGCTTGGAGTGGCTGCCAGCTAACTCCTTCTATAATTTTAAAACCATGTAGTCCGATCTTAATAATTACAAGATAGCTAGGGTAGTTATTTAGTTTGAAAGAGACTAAAATCTTAAGTCCACTCCCTAAGAGACTAGAGCCTGAGTGGTGTGAGCATATGACTTATTCTACAAATACAAAATCTTTTCAAATTATATTTCATTTTGACACATCATTTCGATAAATGCTTTGGGATTTTTATATGCCTAAATTCATGATGAAGTTAGATTATCGGCCAATTCAAAAGAGAAAGAGGGTTAAGCTCCGTCAGTAGGGGTTGCTCTCATGGGTCAAGTGGTCCCTATATATATGTAAGAGCGGAGGCCCTCATTTTGCAATAGTTATTCAACATGCATGTATGATGTGAAACATACAACCATACAAGCTAAGGGGTTGCTAAATCTTTTTAATTCTTATTTACTAGGATTATGATGAGATTATGAGTTATTTAAAATTTAGTTATGAGTGATTAGTTAGATAGAAGATTTATTTTACCCTAAGAGCCTAATCGCATCCAGGCCACACATTAAAGCATTAATCATTAGAAATTATGGAAAAGCATGCCATTTATAATGCACAATTTAAATAAATTATCAATCAATTTTATTACAATACAAAGAATAAAAGGCCGATGTCACGGTATGCCACAAAAGATAAAAGATGGGTAGCTGAGCTCTACCCTTATACAACTTGGAATATGATAAAATAATTATAATTGTATTAAATGTTATGGGGCTCTTCTTTCCTTCATTTCTTCATATTTTTTTTCTTGATTTAGATATGCTTACTTCAAAGGCATCACAGGGCACCCTAGGACAATGTTTTCTAGCCACTCATCCTAATCCCCCATAACATTAATCCTAATTCCAATTATAAAATTATAAAATTATATTAAGAATAAAAAAAGTAAATCTAACTACACCTGCAAAACAAGTCTTAGCTAAACACACATGCAATCCCAAAGTTATATGTATAATTTGGACTTAGCACCCACATGGCTAACCACCACCTGTCCTAACTTGGATTATGCTTAGAGGTTCAAGAAAATTGCAAAGAGAGCATTTATATTTATCTTTAAGCATCCCCTTAAGCATAATCCCCTATAGAAGACATGATTAGGCTAAGAGCAACCTAGCATCCAATCTATGAAATATACACCCTAACATCCAGTCTAAAACATTTCATCATAAAACAAAAGATACACCATACATACAATATCCTAACTTATGACTAGAAGTGGTTACTTAGTTCTAATATGTGTGCTAAGGCTTGGTGTGGTATGTCTTACTTGGCATTAGAGTTATAATTTACTAGGCATTTATGTAGATGGATTCAATTTAACATAAAGAGTTGGTTTCACTTGAAATTATTTAACTGATTTGAGAATTTTAATTTATGCTTTCTTTTGTTTCATATGATTACACTTATCAACTAAGTATTATATAGAGAAGGAAGAGGATTATCCTCTTTCATCCATACCTTATGCCACCTTCTAAAACACATTAATTTGATTTAGTTCTCTTTAGTTTATAGCTTATTGCACATTTTAAGTTAATCCTAAGTTTAGGTTCACTTAAAATAACTCTATTTAATATGAGAGGCATCTTAAGATTAACCTAATTGAATTACTACCACATGCCATATATCAAACCGTTCCCTTCCATCACATGTAACATGCATATGATTTAATCCTAAATTAATTTACACATACAACATATTTTAGCACACTTAAATGATGAATGAATGTATATGTTGGAATATATATATATATTTTTTGTTTTGTTTGAATTATGTAAACTGAAGCTCTATCCAAATTCTAATTGCAAAATACATAAGGATGGAATCATATAAGTATGTGTCATTGTTAATCAGTGAGGTAATCAAATGACCTCGTGGGCTAGCTAAAGCCTCCTATTCTGGATGTCCGACAATATACTTATTAACATTCCAAGCTTATGTAAATCTATACAAGGGCAAGGAAAACAATGCAACAATTTATATACCACAATACTAATGACTTAGGAGAATATGAATGCAAGTATTTTTGGTAACAAAATGGGATCTTCATCTTTTAATTAAGCATACCTACACATGTGTAAAAGATGTAAGTAAGTATGTACCATTGTTAAACCAGGAATGTGAGGAAATCAATTGACCTCCTGAGGCTTAGCCATATTTTCCGATGTCCTAAACACTTGCTATCTTAAATACATATGAATGTATACACAACTATAAAGATTAAAATCATACAAAGATTGTATTTTTATATGATTGAATCATTTATGCATGTGAATTAAAGTTCTATCCAAATTCTAATGTAGAAATATATGTAAATGAAATCAACTAAGTACGTGTCATTGATAACCATGGAAGTGAGGTAATCAAATGACCTCCTTGGGGCTACTTAAAGCCTCGTATTCTTGTGTGGTATTTATTTTTGAGATGTGGGACACCACGTAGATCTTAAGGGATACTTATTAAAGTGATCAGGTATGACATTAAGGAATGGTGCATTATCTTGAAAGATAGGAATCACCACCATATAATGGACCTAATCACCTAATAAGGTCTCCTAAGGCATGATGGGTCTTCAAATATACTAGAAATTTTTCCCCTGCTTTACATGGAAAAGTATAGAAAAGTTTATTTTAAGCCGGGTTCGTTAAGTTCCCTTTGGAGGAAATCCTCCATATTTAATTACATCATAAGGAAGGTAAATTTCTAAAGAATACTATTGATCAAGTAGGAAATTATCATCTCCAAAGATTTCAAGGTTAAGACTATCAAAGGATTGGTTATGTTTGGAAAATTAAGTGGGAAAACTCAAGGAGAGGACTTATTATCAAAGCCAAAGGGAATGAGTAGAAAATGCTCATGATACTAAGAAACCTAGTAAGCATTCCAATCTATCCTATCGTTGGGCTTTACATATTTGAAATTGAAGAGATTGATTTTATTAAAGTTGACATTTTATTAGAAAGCTATGACTTATAATCCCACATGAGGTTATGGAAATGTCTAAGAGGTGAGGATTTATGCTTATTTCCTGGAAAAATAGATACCTCAGATCCTAAATCTAGGGAAGCTTTAGTAAGAACCAAAGTGTAGCCTAAATCTAAGCGAAGATGGATATATGGTTTATCTCTATAAGAGAATAAAACTTCAAGAGTGGCAGCTAGCTAATTCCTCCTATGCTTTAAAACTATGTAGGCAAGTCATATGATTTTGAAAGATAGTTAGGTTGTTATTATTTATAAAGAGACTAAAGTCCTTAAACCCACTCCCTAAAGAGACTAGTGCATGAGTGAAATGAGTAATGACTTAATTTAATGCAAATTTTTTAAATTTTATTTGTATTTGACACTTTATTTTGACAAAGGCTTTGGGATTTTCATATGTCTAAATTCATGATGAAATGGATTATTGGTCAAATCAGAAGAGAAGAGAGTGAAGCTCTGTTAGTAAGAGTTGCTCTCATAGGTCAAGCGGTTCCCATAAATGCAAGAATGGAGGCCCTCATTTTTGCAAGAGTGGTAGAAGATGCATGCATGATATTAGACATACAACCAAATAGCTAAGGGGTTGCTAAATCTTTTAATTATATTGATTTAATGCCTAGGCTTTATGTGAGGTTATGAGTTATTTTGAAATTTAATTATCAGTTGTAGTAGGGTAAAAGATTTATTTTTTTCTAAGGGCCTAATCGCATCCAGGCCACACAGCAAGCACCAATCATAAAGAAAACTATGAAAATGCATGCTATTTCTATTATGCAAGCTAAACAAAATATCAAATAATTTTATAGATCTAGCACAAAAGATTAAAAGGTCGGTGCGGTTGGTTACCACTGTACAACCTGAAAAGAGAAAATGGGTAGCCGAGCTCTACCCTTATATAACCCAGAATATGAAAGAATAATTATAATTTATAAATGAATAAGTGCTATGGGGGATCTTCATTCTTCATGTCTTCATGTCTTCATGTCTTTATGTGTCTTCCTCTTTCTTTGATTTGGTTTGCTACACTTCAAAGACATCACATGCCCTCCTAAGACAAAGCCTTCTAGCCAATGCTCATCCTTATCCCCCCCATAACACTAATCCTAATTCCTAATGGGAAAATTACATTAAGAATAGAAAAAGTAAATCTAACTCCACCAGAAAACAAGTGTTAGTTAAACACACATACAACCTAAGTAGTTATATTTATAATATGGACTTAGCACCCTGCACATGGGTAACCAAGCCCACTAGTCCTAACTTGGATTATGCTTAGGGGATTAAGCAACCTACAAAGGGAGCATTTATATTTATTTTTAAACAACCCTTTAAGCATAATCCCCTACAAAAATATGATTAAGCTAACCACGGCCTACCATCCAGTCTATGAAACATACACCCTAACATCCAGTCTAAAAAATTACATCATAAAACAAAACATACATCAAACCAAGCACCAGCCTAACATAAAGCGTAGTGACTTAATTTTAATGTGTGTATTAAGGCTTTGTGTCCTAACTAGGCTTTAGTTAAGATTTTCTATGTGTAGAATGATTCAACTTAAAGGGTGGTTTCACTTCAAGTGCTTTAATTGATTTGTTTATTTTAATTTATGTTTTCTTTTATTTCATATGGCCTATAGCAACTAAGTGTTGTAAAGAGAAAAAAGGTTTCCCCTTTCATCCCTACCTCAAACCACTTTTAAAGCATGTTAATTTAATTTGATTCTCTTTAGTGAATAACTTATTACACATTTTAAATTAATCCAAAGTTTAGGTTCACTTTAAATGATAATATTCAACATGAAAGGCATCTTAGGATTAACTTAATTGAATTACTATCAAATGACACATATCAATTTATTCCATTCCATCACATGTAGCATGCATATGACTTAATTCCAAGTATAACGATACATGCAACATAATTTTTTTAGCATGCTTTAAATGAAAGATGCATATGTGTATTTTGTAGAAAATGGGATTTTTACTCATTAGCTAAATGCACATTCAAGTGTATAAAGTTTTTAAGAAACTACTTCGCCATTGTTAAACTAGGGGAGTGAGGTAAAGACCTCTTTGGGGGTACTTAAAGCTTTGCATCCCCAAAATGTCTAGACTAGATATACCCACTATTCTTAAATACACATGAATGTACAAATGAATATAAGAATATAAAATCATGCAAAAGTTCATTAAGTTAGAAAGAATATTTTCATTCATTAGTTAAATGCACATGCAAGTGATTAAAAGTTTTAGGTGGATACATCACCATTGTTAAACCAAGGGAGTGTGGTAAAGACCTCCTTGCGGCTACTTAAAGCCTTGTGTCCCCAAAATGTCCAAGCTAGATAAACGTAATATTCTTAAATACACATGAATGTACAAATGACTATAAGAATAGAAAATCATGCAAAAAGTTCATTAAGTTAGAAAGAAGATTTTCATTCATTAGTTAAATTCACATGCAAGTGTATAAAAGTTTTAAGTGGATACTTCACCATTATTAAACCAGGGGAGTGAGGTAAGGACCTCCTTGGGGCTACTTAAAGCCTTGCATCCCCGGAATGTTAAGAGTAGATATACCCAGTATTCTTAAATACACATGAATGTACAAATTACTATAAGAATAAAAAACTCATGCAAAAATTTATATTTCCTTCAATTGAATTATTTATACATGTGAGCTAAAGTTCTATCTAAATTCTAAGATATAGACTAAAGAATGTTGTGCCCTTTTCCAATGGGCTATACACTTTAACATTCAAACCTTATGTAAAATCCATATATAAACTAAAGAAAAAGAAAGAGAACTTATATATCTTATATATTCTTTTTCTTTGATTTAATAGTGATAATCACACATAATCATGTTAATCAAGATTGACATAAAGAAAATTCATTTAAATTGAAACGTTTTGAAAACATGAATGCCTGAAACCATATGACATAGATCCTTTAATATGATTGGAAAGGAATAATAAGAAATAAAACACATGTTTCATACAATCAAACTAATTCCTAAGGACAATCATATCAAATACAATCATTTAAAGTAAAACAAAGCTTTTTATTAAGTTATTTTTGGATGTTTGATTTGATTTAAAGAAGAGAGAAGATTCAATCATTTGTTGCTCCTAACCCATTCCCATATTGGTTATTCAATTTCATTCAAAGAAATGGAATTAAGTTGATTTTATAGATTAATTTGGTTGCAATATGAGTAAGTCCATTGATTACCCCTTTCTTATATCACCTTAACATATTTACCTAAGTAATTGTGAGCCAAAATGGTATGCATATGCATTTGAAATTAAATCAATAATGATTCTAAGAAATGAAAGGGGCCTAATGCAATTGGCTCACAATTAATGGTTAATTAAGCTAAGGGACTTAATTAAGTACTCTTATAATTCTTCCATGCATATGGGCTAATTATAATTTCCTTAGGATTCTCTTAGGTTATTGAAAACCTAAGAGTCTACCCAAGAAACTTAATTAGATGAGATTTGAAATGGCTTTAACTCAATTAATTAAGCCATTTAATTAATGAATTAAACCATTAATTAATCCTAAATTAATTAGTTTCAAGTCAAGTGAAATGAACTTAGGGAAAAGAATGTGAAGGAGGTCCCAATCTCATTCCCCATGCCCATTCACTGTTCCACAATAATTAGCAAGCTTAATTATTGGTTTCCTTGCTATTTAGAATGTTAATTAATTACCTTAATTAATTAAGAAAGTAATTAGGCTAAGATAAGCAATTTTATTAACCAAGCAATAAATCCCAAGAAAATTATGGGAGGGGTCATTCCATTAATCAACCTCAAAAAGTTTAAAATTAATTACTTGAGTAATTAGAGAGTAACTAAGCTAATTAAGTTTTTAATTAAACTCAAATTAAGCCTTTATTACTGTTCAAAATTACTTAAGAATATTTTTATTAAATTCTTCTCTAAAATACCTTTTAAATGAGCATTCATTTATATATTTTTGATTTTTCTACAATTTGTGGTGAATTTATGACATTTCAATAATTAAAATCAAATTAATTAGCATTAATTAAAATTAATCACACCAGCACCACGTGGCACACTGATGCGACGCTTTCGATGTGCAATCGTGAGATTGGTTCTTTAAGTTATCACATCCATTGGCTAACTCGGTGGCGAGATGCATTTTCATGTGAGTCATCTGATCTGAGATCAGACGGTGATAAACAAAGCCACATTTAATAAGGATTAATCAGACAAATCTAGTATGATTTGATCAGGACTGTCCATTCCGATCATGCATAATGCACGGTCTGTGATCTATCATCTCCGGCGAGAGATGGAGACTGTCCATCGTTCGTCACTCAATCTGAGCTTACCTGAGCTCGAATGAAGATCAAATCGATCCCACACCTTTGGGGAAGCAAAAAGAAGAGATCTAATGATGGAAATCTCATAGCATACAAAGTTTCTTGACAAAGGACCAAACCATTTTGAGCTAAGGATCGGTTTCAAAGATGCTCTCTCCTGTATGGATTCTTCCAATTCTCCTCCATTAAATCTCATTCAATCAACTTTTAAAGGTGCTCCTATAATTTTTCTTTTAGATACTAAAGTTGAAATGCTCACCGAGCCTTTTGCATTTACTTTGGTCGGTAAATTTGCTTTTCATCATCCTAAAATGGATGATATTAGTGCTTTTTTCCATAGTTTGAAGCTCTCAAGATCATTTTCCATTGGATTGATTGATGCTCGGCATGTTTTAATCAAGTTCACAAATGATTTGGATTACAACCGTGTTTTTTCTTGTCGTGCTTACTATGTTTTTATTTTACAAATGAGACTTCTCAAAAGGACTCCTCTCTTTGATATCAAAGAAGAGTCACCAATTGTGCCATTTTGGATTGCTTTACTCAGTATGCGTATACATTTTATTTACAATCAAATTCTTTATGCTATCGGGTTGCTCTTTGGATGGCCTTTACAAATTGATCAAGCAATTGCTGCCAATTCTCAGCCATCGGTTTCTCAAATTTTGGTGGAAATTGATGTTACAAAAAAAATATCCTAAGGAAATTTGGATTGGTTTGAAAAAGTATGGTTACTTCCAAAAGATCAAATTTGAAAATTTTTCTATCTTTTGCAATCATTGTAAAACACATGTCCATGATATTTCTAAATACTTTATACATCCTGCTCTTAGAAAAATCCATCAATATTGCTAATTGAATCAAAATTGATTGATCTCTTTCTTTGGCTAATGGTAAAGCTATTCATGATCAAGATATAAATGAAAATCTTAATTCTCAACCTATTTTTCCTTTGAGAGATTCTGCTAATGATTTACAAATTAAATCAAATAATATTGGTAAAGGGAAATCTATTAAAATTAATGCTTTGCATGAATCATCTTCTATAGATAATAGGGCTTTAGTTATCCATGAAAATCATGTTGAGAAATCTAATTCTTTATTTTAAATTTAGGATGCTCTAACTGGTCATAGAGAATTGGTTTTCTAAATACTTTGAAAAATGAAGAGGAGGGGCATGATGTAGACAATTGCAAAACTCTCTTCTTGAAAATTGTCTCCTTAAAAGACCCTCTTATTTTGGAAGAAGGTGAACTACCTTCTAAATATTTGGAGAATTCTCCTAAAATGATCACTAATATTATTGGAAAATCCTTTTTTGATGATGAATCTATGGGAAAAGAAATTGGTTTTCAAACTATTTTTTATAAAAAGAAAAAAACATGTCAAAAATATTTCTCCTAATTTGCCAAGAAACACTAGGTCATCTTCAGCCTCCTCCTCTTCAATTAATTAACCTTTTTTTGTTTCTTTATGTTTAATTTTATAGTTTGGAATGTTAGAGGGATTGGTACCCTTTCTATTTGTAATCGCATTAGGAATCTTTATCGTATTCATGATATCTCTTTACTTATTATTCTTGAGTCTCTTATTCATGCTAATAAAATTAAACATGTTGCTTGAATGATCAGTTTCAGTAAAGTTTTCCCTAATGTTAGAAATAAAATTTGGTGTTTTTGAAATAATATCATAGATGTTTCCATTCTTGATGATTTTCAACAAGTTGTTAATGCTTAAATCTCTTATGGTGATTATTTTGTTTTTGGCTCTTTCTTTTATGCTTCTTGCAATAGATCTGGTAGAAATCTTCTTTGGGATAATTTGAGAAATTTTGCTATCGCTGTCAATAAACCTTGGTTTGTTGGTGATTATTTCAACACTATTTTGTTCTCTTTTAAATGAAGTGGTGGTTGCTCTCCTAATATTCATTCCATGGAAGATTTATCTAATTATACTTGGCAGAACTCTAGACTTTGTCAAAGACTGGATCAGATCCTTTTTAATACCCATTGGATTAATCAATGGCCTATTACTTATGTTGATCATTTGAGCGGAACTTTGTCTGATCATTCAACTCTATTGGTTTTTATTAAAGATAATTCTAATAGATTAAAGAATTTCTCTCCTTTTACATTTCAAAATATGTGGATTTAATATATTGATTTTTTTTATTATTGTGGCTACTAATTGGAAAGCCCCATTTACATCTTGATAATTCTGTTATGGGGATGAATATGTTGGCTTAATTAGCCTCATGTTCAATTCGATTAATTTTGATGATAACAAACAAATGCTTGGATGTTCTAATGAATATTTTTATGTATTTTAGATATATCAATTGCTAATTACATCTCATAATATGTTTGAGAAATTGAGTAGAAATGAAAAGGATAATGAAGCTCAAGCTATAATATTTTGGGTTATATGACTATTCATATGAGTTTATTGGCATGAATCAATTTGCTCAAACTTAACATATTATTTTAATGAGGTTAATTTATATAAATCTTTATTTAAATAACATTCAATTATATGTTTCATACATAGCATTACAATTGTCAAGGTAATAAATGATAAAAACTATTAAGTATAATTATTTTATTTAATTAATATAATTAGGTATTTTAATTTAATTTACTGGTTATAAGATAACTAACATATTTATGATTATATATAAATTATATCATAATTTTTAAATGTTACATGACAAAATTAACAAAAATATATAAAATTTTGTATTTTAGCTAAAGTCATTTTCTAATCAAAGAATTCATATCTGATTTTATCTCCAATGGATTCCTTGGATTTTTTCCTTTAATTTAAGAGGTTACATGACCCACTTTTGATTAAAATTGAATTTATTATAATTTTCTAAACATTAGCTAATTTTTATAATGAATGCATGCTACATGTATATTAAGAGCCATATTTGATTACTTTTGACTTACCCATGTGAATAGCTAAATTTTGGCTACTAAATTTAATATTTATTTAATATAAATTATATTTTTGAATATTAAATTATTAGATGATAACATGAGGTTTGCATGATATATTTTTTAAAATATGATCTTCTTTCCTATAAATAGCCCTCATTCTCTTCATGAAAGTATTCTCATTCAAAATTCAAAATCCCTCCAGCAAATCTAAGAGAAAATTTCTTAGATTTTCCTTCAAATGTTCTCCATATTGCAAGATCAAATCCTTGGTTTGGAAGCTTAAACATCTTCAACTAAGCAAGCCTTCTCAAACTACTTGAGTTTGCCAATTTATACTTTTTGGTGGATTAGTCTTTGGACATTATTTTTCACAGTAAAGTTTCTCAATCATTTATTTGTGATAAATTCTTGTGATAGTTTGTAGGATCTATTTCAACTTGCTAAAAGTTTTAACTTCCTACCAATTTATTTTGGTTTCTTGAAATATTTCTTCATTAGTCTTATTTTGAAAGATCATTTAATCTTAGATCTATTTTAGAAGTATATTTTAAGCATTTAAAATAAATTATTATTCTGAATTATTTTTTATATTTACTAGATCTCTCTTTTAATTAAATGCTTACTAACATACTTAGATCTATCATATACTCATTTTATTTAAGTACTTTATGATCATTAGCATTAATTGAATGAATCTTTTTTGGAAAAAAATAAATAAATTATTCCTTTGAAATTTATTTTATTAGTAAAAGAATATTGTGAAATTATTTTGAAATCATTTTAAACATCTTAGTAAGATCACTTTAAGATATTTATTTCAATATTAAGTGAGCATATTATCTTGCCAAAATTTTTAAGTTGTAAGTGATCATTTATAAGTTGTGAATATTTGTGAGAGATTTATTTTATAAAAATTTATTATTTTGTATTTTCTTTTGTCTTTGTAAATTTATTTTGGGGTTGTACTTGCCCCTTTCTAGGAGAGTACATAATGTTGTAGGGGTTGTACTCACCCCGTTATAGGAGAGTACTATTTGTAAGCTATTTTTTTATTTAGTGGATTCCTCGGTGGCTAAAGTGGACGTAGGTTTTGGGTTTGGCAACCACGTAAAATTGTGCCTATTGTCTCTCTTTACTTTACTGCCCTTTTATTTTTGCTGCATTAAGAATTGTATTCTATCATTATAAAATCAAAAATTAATTTTCTACAAAAAATTATAATTTAAGATTTAAGTTTTAAAAATAATATCACCCAATTCACCCCTCTTGGGTGCTATAGTGACTCACAGAATAGATTCTGGTTTAAATTGAAATGACTTAAATAAAACCTATTCTAGTGGAACAAGCATTATTTTAAAAAAATTTTGCAAATATCAAGGATATGGAAATATATATTTATGATCCAGAAGTTTCTATTATTACTAAACCTTCCAAGATTATGGACTTATGCGAGGCGAAGGAAAAACTTATTAATTTTCAAAATATGGAAGAAAGTTATTAGCAACAAAAAGCTGCTAGTAAACATATTGAGGATGGGGACAGGAATACGAGGTATTTCCATGCATTTTTCAATAAAAGAGAGCTTTGAATAATATTCAAAAAATTAAAGGTGCCAGTGGAGAATGGATTACGAAGAATAATGATATTAAAGATTTGGTTATTAATTACTTTAGAAATATGCCTAATAAGAATTGCTCTCATGAAGCTATTTTTAAATCTCACTTGATTCCTTCTAATATTACTAATGATGATAATGATTTGCTTATTATTTTTCCCAATGAAGATGGAAATTTTAAAATCCTGAATAACATGAACATAGATTATGTTGCTAATCTGGAGGGTTTCACTAATCAATTTTTTCTAAAATGTTGGTTTAATATTAAAAATGATTTGGTTGATGTTGTGGTTAATTTCCTTAATGGTAATCCTTTTCTAAGATATGTTTTTAGCACTTCCATTATTCTTATACCTAAGAAATATATTCTGGACTATTAAAGTGATTTTAGACCTATTAGTCTTTGTACCTTCTTCAATAAGCTGATTTCTAAAATTCTTGCCAACAAGTTTAGTCCTTTACTTCATAAGATTATCTCTCTCAAAAACGGTTTTGTAAGAGGTAGATCTATTTGATAATATTTTACTTGCCCAATTAATTCATGATTTAGATTTAAGACTAGAGGTTGGAACATTCTTTTCAAATTAGATATTACCAAAGCTTTTGATAATATCTCTTGGGATTTCCTTTTCATATTCTAAATTTATTTAGGTTTTCTGATAAATTTATTTTTCTTACTAAATATTGTATTAATAATTCCTTTTCTATTTTTCTTAATGGGGAAGCTTTGGGTTTCTTTTCTTCTTCCCATGGCTTAAGACAAGGGGATCCTTTATCTCTTGCTTTATTTATTATTGCTATTGAATACTTATCTAGGAGCATCAATGATTTATTCTTAAATAATCCTAGTCTGTATTATAGAACTCTTGGTGGTCTTCATTTATTCTATTTAAGATTTATGGATGATTTCATTATTTTTTGTAATGCCTCTATTCATCATATCAATAATCTCAAGAACTTTTAAAAATTTTGGTAGAGAAAGCGGTCTTTCTATCAATGATAGCAAAAGCTATTTTATTACTTCATCAAATATCTGCAATAATAAAATAAATCAAATCTGGCACATCACTAATTTTAAACATCAACATTTACCTCTTAAGTACTTGGGTGCTCCTCTTTTTAAAGGTCCAAAATAATCCCATCTTTTTGATGAGTTAATTCAAAAAGTTTTAAATAAAATTTTTATTTGGGAATTCCATTTACTTTCCTTTGGTGGCAAGCTCACTATTCTAAAAAACACTCTCAATTTTATGCCTTTATATTTGATTTAAACTATTATTCCCACTAATTCTATTCTTATCAGAATTGATCATTTGCATAATAACTTTTTTGGGGCTCTAATAATTCTATTAAAAGAATGCATTGGACATCTTGGCATAAATTTTGTTGTCCTTTGGGTGAAGATGGTCTTGGTTGCAAGCATATTCGTCAAGCTATTAATGTCTTCTCTCATAAGCTCTGGTGGAATTTTAGAAAGAATGATAGCCTTTGGTATAATTTTATGATGAACAAATATTACCAAGGTAAACACCCTCTTATCTATGCTTATAAAGTTGGTGACTCTCCGATTTGGAAAAAGCTTTGCTCCATTAAATGGATTATTGCATCCTTAATATCTTGGG